>QOCX01002554.1:0-21544 GCA_005959815.1 Sarcophaga bullata | reverse complement strand
ATAATACAATTTCTAATGCTAAATCATTACTTTAATGTATATTTCCACTACTCGGTGCGACAATTATCAACCCAACAACCAACAATCCAAAATGACAACACAAATGCGATGATAACAACAAATATAACAACAACAACAACTTTGATAAACACCAATACCAAAAACCTAATACGAAAAATAAAATTAAAAAACAATCAAATCAATCAACAATGTCAACCAACAATGACCAAAAAATAAATAAAAAATAAATTAAATTAAAATGAACGCGCCTTTAAACATGCTTTAAAAAATCAATGAAAATAACTTAACGGAAATACCGCCATTACCGCTGCCGCCGCCATTAAAATAAATGATTCAATATTTATAACGGTTTTTATGGCTAAACTATATCTACACTGACCTTTATCACACACTTTCTCTTTCCCTCTCTCTCTCTTCTCTCTCTCTCTCTCTCGTACATTCCTGCCTTAAATAATGCGAATTTTAAAATGCCATTAAAATAATTAAAAAAAAAAACAAACCTTCTTGTTTTTTGTTTGCTTTTTTTTAACAAATTTTCGTTTCGTTTATTTACTAACATTGGCCTCCTTTGTCATCATACTCTCTCTTTCTCTCATTTCGTTTTTTGTTACAAACCACTCACCTACTTCGTTCGGTGTGGTGTGTTGGGTTTCTAAACAAAATTTCTATTTGAATTCCCCAATTTCAAATAACGGTTATTTAACAAATACAACAACAAATACCACGTAAATATAATACAATAAAATACTTTATAAAATAATAATAAACAATGATAACTTAAAAAAATGAATTTTTTTAATGAATTTTATTTTTAATTTTTAATTTTTTTTTTTTTTTTAATAAAAACCGAAATAAACTTACCACTCGTATAGAGAACTACCATGGCTCAAATACAGTATTTTTAGTTGGTGTACTAATGTCAGTTGTTGGGTTCGTTTTTGTAACATTCACCTTGATGGCACTGTGCTACAGGTCAGTTGTAGTACATAGAAACTTCTCCCTGTGTCTGAGGTTAGTTGAAAAGAAGTAATGAAAAACACACAGTATTTGAACAAATACGAATTACAAAAACCAATAAAAAAAAAAAAAAGTTAAAATACCAAAAAAAAAAAAAAATAAAATAAAAAAATATGAATTTTTATTATAATTTTTATTTATTTTTTTAGGTTATGTTTTCATTTTTATTTTCAAATATTATTTAAGGATTATTGTTTCCATTTTTTTTTTTTTTTTTTTTTTTTTTTTTTTTTTTTTTTTTTGTAAATTTCATTTTCATTTTGTTTTGTCTCTCTTTAAGTTTTTTGTTTTGAATTTTTTTCATTTCTATTTATTCTATTGCATTAAAACGAATATCATTATAAATAATTGTATTAATCCTTAGCAATATACGTATACGTATACAATTTTATAAACCATTTAATACTTTCCAATACACTTACCCTAAACAATAATAATAAACCCTGGACTAACAGTGATTGTATAAAATTAAAATCAATGAACATGTGAGAAACTAATAACACAATGAAAGCGTTAGAGCGTAAATGACTTTTTTTTATGGGCATTTGTGGACGTTAAAATAGTTAGATTTAGATTTTATAGAAAATAAAAATCAAAAAAAAAAGAAATTAAATTTTAATTGTTTAAAATCCATATTTTAAGGCAATAAAATTTAAAAAAAAAAACTTTTATTTTGAAAGGGTTTTCTTCATACGATTTTTTTTTTAATTATTATAAAATATGTATTCGGATATTGGCTATTGAGACTACCAGGAAGTTTGATGGGTAGTGTGCTAGCCTATTACAGATTTAAATTAACGCCCGTAAATATAATAGAAACCTAAGCAGAAATTTAAAAAAATTAACTCCAAAAATTATTCGAAAATCCAGCAGACCTTTCTTTCTCGCTTTCATTAGCACTATTTTGGGCACAAAATAATTTGAGTATGAGCTTTATTAACAAGCAGGTCATTGGATTGCAGGTTACTGTAACGTCAATAGACACCAGTTTAACTAAAAGCTGATATTCAAGGTCTTTAGCCCCATAGCAGATGGATAAATCTAGCAAGCTGCTTAACCTGTAAGCAAACTTGGTCACAATTTCACAAACGAAAAACTAAGAAAGTATCGGTGGCTGTACATAAGTAACAATTAAATTGGAATTCTTGAGGTGCATCATGCATTTACAATTCACGCAACATAGCTCACTTCAAACCTGAAGCGTAAGTTGGCTTTGTGAAAACATGAAACTTGCAAACTGGTCGTCATTACTTCTAACGGGGTACTATAGCAATACAATGGCTTTTAGTGCTAATTGGTTGAAGTTATTTGAACCATCAAATCAAGCACTTTATTGTTATTATTGTAGCGATCCATTGTGCTCTCGTTTACAAATTTTATAAGGTACTCCTGCAGTGTAACCAATCTTATTGGTGGTTTAGGATGCTGGTCGATATCAACAACGACAATTGCCTGCAGGAAGTTTTATCTTGTTGGTATGCATTACACTCTTAAGTCTCGACCATAAATCCATTGCTTTCGCATACTTTTTATATATTTTTGCATCTTCTGTACCTTTTCTTAATTAAAACAATCACGTTGCTATCTTTAGAAACTAAATATCATTTAGAAGACAAAATTACTTTCACTGTTCACTCCAAGGTCACTGTATTCGTTAAGAATGTATGTAATATTAGGCACACATATGTGTACCTGGGTTCTCAAAAGGTTAATGAACACAAGGTTCCAAGAATCTGTTCCAATGATTCATTCACGTCGTCACAGAATCTAAAGTTGGACCAGAAACAACTTCCCATTTTAAATAAGTCTACCCTGGGTATACATAGCCCTGTTAAAACGGCCTGTACCACTCTCAGATTATTTTTGAATAGTCTGAAGCATGACTTAGATTTCATGTAGTTTCCTAAAAAGTTCGAATTGCTTCAATTTTAATTTGAGAAGAGTCTGTGCCTTTTATTTTCTTCCCTTTCATTGAGCATACCTTTCCAAATATCTGCCCCCACTCCATAACAGAGTTCTAGTTCCATCACGACTTGGAAGCTTCTCTCCTCGCAAACTCGTGTGCATGCTGAGAATTTTCATATGACCTTGAATCCAGCAAAGCATTACTTTATATTTCCTATCTAGCCGATTCAGCTTCTTCAGATAGTCTTGTACTATCTTTTATTTAAACTCATAAGAGCCAAGTACTCCGAATGGCATAGCTGGATTGGAAGAATCGAAATGAAAATTGTATGTGACTGTCTGTTGCAGATCCAAAACAAAACTTTTTTCATTCAAGGCTGTTCTTATAAATAAGAAGTAAGGCTTCCGTTTCCAATTTCATTTCAATTGAAAAAAATCTTTAAAATAAAGAACTTCTGTTTACTCTTGCGGCCATTTTGAAACCAAATTAAACGATTCAAGACATTCCAGTTTTGATAACTTTAAACTTTAATTACCTTATCCAGACACAGACCAGATCCGTTTCCTTAACTTTCCAATCAAGGACTTTTTAATATATGTTCGCCCCCATTTTAATTTTTTTTTTAATTTCTTTAAAGTTAAAGTTTAAGTATTAAAACAGCTCCTCAGGCACGTTTAAGATTCCAACGCTCTGTCGCTTCATTGTATTTAACCCTAAAATCACTACAACTACAACCAATACCTCTACTAACCATTACTCCACTACTTAACCAACTAAAACCAAAACAAACACTAACAAAACACCTACACATTTACGTCCAATCACTACGCCATGTTTCTTTCTTTTTTTACCAACACACTCTTACAAATATTGTATCTCTTTTTGGAGAGTACTTAAATTACTCATTTTATATAATTATTGTTTTTGTTTTTGTAAATGCATTTAAATTACTTTCTCTCTCTCTCTCTCTCTGTCTCTGTCTATATGTGTATACTCTTTAAACTCTTTATACCATAATCAAAATACAAAAGCCATCTTTTGTAAAGCGATATTCAATTGCATTTTTTTAAAGAAAACTTTTGTTTACAAAAGCAAAAAAAAAAGAAAAGAAAGATTTTTAAATTATTTCTACATTATTTCACTTAACAAAATCTGTGTATATTTTGTAAATTTTTATTCTCACTTTTTTTTTCATATTTTTCCAATCTTAATTAAACATGCATTATTCTTATGCCATACGAATATTATTCGTTTCTATACAATATTGATGTTGTTTCCATTTTTTTTTTATTCTTTGTCAGAGATTTCTTTCTTTTTTAATTTCAAATCATCTTTAAAAGCATTTTTTATACAAATATTATTAATTCTTTAAATAACATGAAATAGTTTTACTCCAGCTATCCAAAAAATATTATAAAAAAAATATCGAAAAGGATTTGAAAATGAGACAGGCTGGTCGATATTTCATGTAAATATTGAAAGAAAGAAAATTTTAAATCAAACATTAAACAAATAATCTCAATAATAATAAGAAATTATGTTAAATTATTTGAACATGAATAATAGGGGGGGGGGGTATGTTAACAGCATTTAAAAGAAAATTTCAATGAAAAATTTAATAAATTTAGCATTACATCAAAGTTGTGCTACTTTCCACACATATTAATAACGATTTTCAATGTCCATTTCATATTGTTTTAGGACTTTACTCCTGTCCTAAAAATATAATTAAAATAAGTACCACGGCATAGTTTTGTAAACGTGTTCGCTCCACAGATTTCTCACAAAAGCTCTGAGAGTAAATAAAAATGCCAAGAAAAGTTCAGAATCGACTCTAAACTGTAGGTTCCGCCACTCATATCTTAAAATTAACACACACAACATTAGTGATATGGGAAACTAGGTCGTAATTCTGACTCAAACGTTGTAATAACCAATTATATTTGTTATGTACTCTACTTTCCACACGGATTAGTAACGAATTTCTATGTTCATTTAATACCTTTAGGAATTTACTCTTGTCCGAAGAATACATTATTAAAATGAGCACCACATAATAGTCTTGCCTTAACGTATGATCAGTTATAAAGTCTTGCATAATTTGTTCTTTGGTTTCATACCTTTTGATTCCTACAATGCTAGGTCTTGTAGAATTATTTTTTGCAGTATCGTTAAGGACCAGTATATGTTAACCTACACACACGTAATCCTTTAGTCTAGTTCAAGTTAGTTAGTACTTAAACAAGTACAATAGGAGTAGTTATTAATTAAAAGCTTCGAGCATGTATGAAGAAAATGTTCCAGTTGGCGAACAGTTTTTATAAAGACGTTGCCCAGATCATACTTTTCCGTACAATTTATCTTCTGCAAATAAGGCTTATGTGGTCTCTTCCTCTCATTACCAAGTTTATCGCTTTAAAACACATTTTTTGTCATATTCTGGGGTTTCTCATCTCAACCGGCCTTAACATATTTGATACAAAGTATCCACATAGGGCCTACAGCTATCCTGTTGTTTCAGCAATCTTCCGAATGTTGTTCAACATTTGTCCATCAAACCAAATATGATGCACTTATGTATCCGAAGAAGAGATACATGTTCCATGTAAGTATTCTAGTGATTTGTTCTCCTCATCACGGCAAGAGATTACATGTTGAGCTTGCATTAATTTTCATTTTAAAACAATTGTTCTCGGAATCCACGATGCTAAGTTACAAACTGAAACGCATTTGTCTTACGACGAGTGTCTACCTCTCTTCAGATTTTCTTTCTTTGAATCCAAAATTCTTGTTTACAAATTTAAGCCCGAGAAGAGTGTTTACCTCTCTTCAGATTTGCTTTCGCCGATTATATACTTCCAAACACCTCTGCCTTCTCTACAGGAAAAAATGTTGACCTTATAGTGGCATGGAAGCTATCTTCTTCGCAAATTGATCTGTTTCTCAAATTCCCGCATGATCTAGCATTTAGTCTGCTAATTCATCTTCCATACTGGTTTCGAACTGAATAGTCGATTATACGGCTGTCAGATAGCATTGCTTCCCGATGTAAAAGTTTCACGCAGGTTCTCATTACCGCGTTATACAAAGCAAGACATACTTTCAAATATTTTAGAACATCTATGAACGATTGTTTCGATGAGTCGATAATTACATCATCATGTATGATTCAAACCCCAGCTCAACCACTCTGCTTTTAGCAGATTTCTGAAAAAAAAACTCTGAGAGTAGTATTTTATCAGTTTAAAGAGATAAAATATCAATTTTATGTGTAAAATAAACGCTGAAAAATTGTAGAAAATGTTTAACTACCTTCTCATTTTCAAATACTTTTCTCCTAACCGTCCATATACATTTGTAATGCTCTACTCGTCTTTTTTTTTTTTTCAATTTCCACAACCATACTTAGATCTTTTTCATTAGCTTTTATCGAACAACTACTAAATGCCTTGTAACATACATTTTGGCTTAAAAGCACTTTCCAAAAAAAAAAAAAAAAAAAAAAAAAAAATTCGCCACTCTTTTTCATTTCATTTTCTTTTTTTTTGTGTTTTTGTTGGTAAAACCAACTCAAAAAAAAATTAGAATCACTGGACGTTTTAGCGTATACCATTTAGAAAAAAACCAAAAAAAAAAAAAAATCGCAAATTATTTAGAAAAAAAGCCCTACTCTCTCTCTCTCTCCTCTCTCTCTCTCTCTCTCTCTCTGAAACCATAACATCAAATTGAAAACCAAAGCAACTACAAAAATTGAAACCCAAAATCAAAACTCATTCTCAACTCAATGTTTTTAATTTCGTTGATTTTTTTTTTTTTGTTTGTTGTTTATTTTTTTTTCTGGAAAAAATGAAATTTTTTTTAAATTATTAAAATAAAAAAAGTTATGAAAAAAGAAAAGCGTTAATAGCGTTTATAAGAGCAAAGAAACTGAACAAAAAAAAAAAAAAAAAAAAAAAATAACTGAAGCAACTCAATTTTCATTACTACTTTAATGGTTGTCGTCGTCATTGTGACTGTTAGCATCTTAGTAGACTCAGATTATTCACAAACTAAAAAATATCAAAACTAACTAACTATACAATATATATGTATATATGTATTATATACATATAACAATATATAATATTATAAAAAAAAAAAAAACAACTATATTGTATGTATGTATGTATGATATGTGATACAAATATCTATTCAAACTATCGTACTCTCGTCCACCAACCACTTCAACAAAAATAATTTAAAAAAAAATATAAAAAAAAAGAATAGTTGCAACAACAAAAAAAAAAAAAACTTGAAAATGAAATGAACTCTTTTTATATAAAATCCTACCTACAATCAGTCACTCATCAATACCTTGGTTTTCGTAAGAAGAAATAGAAAAAAAAAACCTGAAACTGAACAAAATATTGGAAATTTTTTGTCTTTTGATTTCAATTCCTTTTTTTTGTTTGTTTTCTTAACGACTTTTATGTTCATTTTTTTTCGTTTATTTCTATTATTTTTTTTTCCTTTTGTTATTTGTTAACAAAACAAATATTTTCAAATTAAAAAAAAAAAATTTTTTTTTAAAAATCTACAAAACCTCACTTTGTAGGATGCAATTAAGATTGACAAGTTTTCTGCATTTGGCTTGTGAAATTTGTTAGATTGTCTTTCCATTTTTTTTTCTTTTTTTTTTTTTTTTGTATGTATTTGTGTTCTCTTTTGTTATGTTCCGTTTATTTTATTGTTTGTTTGTTATTAATTAATATCGGCTATACTTTATTCTATATTTCTTTGTTTCTTCTTAACGAGTTTAACAGAACAAAAAAATGAAAAAGAAAGAAAGAAAAGAAAAAAGGAATCAAGAACTACAGAAACCGAAACAAATATTCGAACGTCTAAGTATTCAAACTTTTGTTTTTCTCTAGACCGTAAAATTAAGAGATCAAATCGTCCTTAAAATACTTTACGCAATAAAACAATATTGTCAAACGAGAATTGGGAAGAAATATAATAATTTTTCTAGAAATATTGGCAAACTTATCAAGTATTTGACAAAACATGTGAAGGAAAGAGGCAAATTGTTCTTAAGCAAGAAATAAAATCGGAAATTTTAAATAAAATTATGTTCTGCTCAAAGGATGTGCGACTCTGATTGAATCCACCCCCCATCGAAAACCTAAAGATGATACGCTGTAAGAGCCAATTCTTATCAAACCCGTATCTCTATTGGTTACGGCAATAGTATTGTTTCCCTTTGCCCTTTTTAGTGATGTAATAAACCTTTTAAATTTTTGGAAAAAAGTAATTAAATAAGCGAGCTAAGTTTGGTAAATAAAATACATTAAGCCGCCAGCTAAAAGAGCATATAAGATGCCAATATACGCCGACGTTATCTATTTCGTCCAACAATTCTAATTGCAGGCTGGCAGCTGGAATGACTGAAAATCTCGATAGTAGATGTGTGGCTTCTGTCCAAATCACCATTGGCTAGAGACGCACTTTCAATTAGCTGTGGGAGCCCAAAGATCAGCAGCTTTACAAATGCCAGACAATTAGCTTGAAAATGTTCAGTGTGGTCTTATTTTCTCTATCGTTATTACAATTTATACAGAAGTTGTTGGTTGGCATTTTCAGCCCGAAAGTTGTGTTATGTACCCAGAGGTTAGTATTTGGTTGTAACTAACATCAGGTTTCTAAGATGAATTAGAGTCATATGGAGGCAGATATTATTACTCTGATCTCCCTACAAATGAACTCATTATCATGACCTTTCCTTTGTAAATAAATAAAGTTTGTGTGAAACCAGTTGTTTGCCACTATGTAGAGGAAGATCAATCTCAATTATAAATTCATTTGAAGAGTATGACATTGAAAATGCGTCGACTTTATTATTTTCTTCCATGTTTCCGTTTTCACGAACATATTTAAGGATTGCCGTTCAAAGTTTCGCTTTCTCTACGGGAGACAGAGAGGCTCAATATTCCATTTTTAAAATGTTGTGCATATAATACACCATAGAGATGCAATGGTCGCTTTACAGTCTGCATGGCATATGAAGTAAGTAACGCATGTGCTACAATTCCAATGTAAAGTGTAAACGGTTTCCATTTTCATTCATTGATTTTGACCATCATCATAGTGAATGAATGAACTGGTACAGTGCCTTGATGAAACAACATAATTGTAGTACTCATCATTGATGGTCCTTCTTCTGTAGGGGTAATCAATACAGATTGTGGAGAAGTGGAACTGTCTTCAGGTTTACTAAAAAAGATTCCATAATTCAGGCCTTTGTTAGGAATCAGAGAATTGTGTTAAAATCTCGCTTTAATCTCTACTCTAAAGTCCTTACAATATTGTTTTTGTAATACGGAAGCCTTTCCGAAATTCCTACTGTTTCAGATGATGATTATTGTTAAAAAATTCTGTTGATTTTCATAAATCTTTCTACCTTTGATATCTTAATTACCCAATCAAGCTCTAATTGCTCCAAAATGGAAAAACAAACCCGCCACTTATTAACAAATCGTTTACGTTCAAACTACTATTTTTTATTGAAGTTTCCTGAATGTTCTTATATGACGGACGGTTTGACATTCCGTTCATATCTCTTTACCATTACTCCGCAATATCACCAGATATTGAAGAGCTGGTGAATTCTTAGAGTATTTATTTAGTACGAACACTATTGCCCATAGTAGTTTTGTTGTAATATGTCATGATACCTTGGCAGATATTGACTCTTTCACATACATTGGCAAGAAAGAGCAATCAAACCAATATTAACTAGCTATGGTTGGGTAGAGTTATCAGCAATTATTACCATTTCCAGGCAACAGTAGTTGAGAATTATTTGTGTAGATGTTGGATATAAAATATCGATAATTATCGGCTAGACTATTTCCCTCTTGAGAAGGTTTCAGGTTTACTTAGCAAGGAGGCGCCTCAAATGGTAGATTATTGCGAACAAATTCTATCAAACACAAGGCAAAAACTTTTTTTTATCATATATCTAGACCTGTCTGCCATTTTGTATTGGTTCACCAAATTCGATCACGAAGTTTTCACAGCCTATCGATGTAAACGAATTTTATGAGCTTATCGGAATTTTTTAATAATTGGTTACCAACAAATGATTGATACTGTCGTATCGATTGAAACAAAATATTGCTCAATATCCCAATATTGCAATAACGGTTCCAAAAAGTTATTCAAGGTTTTAGCCCTCTGTCTTATGTTACTGCTTTTCCGTAGTAACTCTAGTTCTACTTATACATGCGACAAATGCTGGTGACTTATGCTGGCTTTGATAAACCGATTTTTCAATTTCTATTCAAAACACAGTTACCATTCGCCAATATCTCTAAGAATAAAGTCAAAGCAGAATAAAATTTGAACTCAATTTCTTGCATTTTTAATAAACTTCTAAAATATGTACTCCCACCGGCGACAACATTGTTTTATGTAGAAAAACTTAACCTTAAAAAATGCATATTTCTTCAGAGGGCAGGTAAGTTAACTCCTCCACAAACATGGCATATGACTTTCAATTAGTTGATTATGAATTTGTTAATTGTATTACACACACTGTATGCATATTAAATTGTTTTTTTATCTCTGTAATGATTGCCTATTTAATATAAAAAAATAAAAGCAAACAAAAATTTAGAGAAAAAAAAACATGTTCAATGACACGTAACGAGGCTAAATCCAATGAATTGGAAATGTCATCCATTGGCTTCTAATAATAATAATAAAATTAATAACAAAAAAAAAAGAACAACAGAAACAATAACAATCAAAGTCAAATGACAAATAAAAAAAAAAACACATTAAAACCAATTACAAATCCATACAGAAAAAAGAAAAAAAAACTCAAGAAAAAAAATGTTGAAAAGTTAAAATGTTAAATTAAATGTCAGATATTATAGGCATATGATAATACGACATATACTCGTGCTTAAATGTCAATTTAGCATCAATAATCATGTAACGTGTTATTGAATGATAAAAATTTACAGGAAAAAAAAACACATATAAACAGTGGCGAACAAAATGGAATACGTATCAGTCATCTCTGTAAGCTTTTTTGACAGACACATTTGGTAGATGAAGTAGTGGCATCTATTCACCTATGTTCCACCCTATCCCTCAATTTTTAGAAGCTGTAAAACTTGCTTTACATCTTGTCAAGTTAATAATGAATGGGTCATACAGGCCAGTCTTTTGTATGTCAATATTGAGCCTATTGAGCCATTTTTTTTTTAATTTGAAAGTTTTTCAAATTCACATTCAATTTGAATGTTTTTCTGTAAACTCTCTCTCGCCATATTTGGAATGATTGAATAGTCCTTCTTATTTCCACTTATCTTTTGCTTCTAAAAAATATTCATTTTTGCTCGCCACTGTTTGTATATGGGTTTATTAAATTTTGCTCATTAATTATTAAACGGTCGTCATTAATAAATGCCTCATAATGTTTATCCACGATTTTATTATCTTTTTCCCATAATTTTTTTTTATTTTTATTTTTTGTAACAAATCAAGTGAATTTTATGCGTTTGAAAACGTCAAAATTGCTATTTAAGTGGTTAAATAATATGAGGCAACAGTGAAAGTCGGAATAAAAGCTTAATAAGAATACATTTTTAAATTACTTTTTAAATTCAATTTATTAAAATCTTTTAATATTTATAAAGAATTTTGATTTGATAAACAATATGCCAGTATTTCTCTCATTTATTTTATATTTTATGGAGTTGTATGAATCCATGCTTCCACATTCCTTCTTAAGCTCAGCTCATTAACTTATCAAACTTTTCGGTTAGCAAGATCTTCATATCATCTCCAACTAGAGCATTGCAACAAGATATTCATTATTTATTGAAATGACCAACCAATTCAGCGCTAGATAGGTACAGGTTATGGATGAGGTTCTAAACTTTGCTAAAATATTTCATGAACTGTCGTAAAGCGAAACTTATTTCCTTTGATATTTTGCCAAATTCATTTTTTTATTGTAAAGTATAATTGTTCCATTTTGGATTATAACTTCATTCATATAGCTGCCGCAGCTGACCTCACTGTAGCTCATTCGATCTTCATGTATAGGATCATATCACGGCAATGGCATCACAAATGTTAATCTTCAAATGCTCAATTGTCTTTGGTTTGTCGGCATAACACTTTTCTTTAATGGCACCCCACAGAAATTAGTCTAAAGGTGTCAAATGGCAGCTTCTTAGCAGCCAATTGACATCACCATTTCGGCTAATTAAACGGCCATCAAACATTTGACGCAATAAATCGATTGTGGCATGAGATGTATGGCAAGTTGCACCATTCCTGTTGAAATCAAACCTGGTTCAAGTCAACACCATGAGTTGCGGGTACAAATCGTTTATCATGGTGTCATAGGTTGTCATAATACTTTGCGGCGCCTCACAGAAAACAAACCAACGTGTTAAATCTTAGATTCATGGCGGCCAATTTACATCACGATTTTGGCTAATTAAACAGCCATCAAACATTTGACGCAATAAATCGATTGTGACATGTGACAAATATCATTCAGATCGACAAGATGAGAGCGGGTGCAAAAATCGTATAACACGGTGCAATAGGTGTCTCCATTGACCGTAATGGTTGAGCCTCCCCCCCCCCCCCCCCCCCCCCCCTTCCTCTTGTCAAAGAATATGGCCCGGTGAATGCATCCGCTCCACAAGCCGCACCAAACAGTTGCTCGTAAAACTACGTGTGGGTTTCTGAGCTCCAAATATGGCAATTTTACTTAATAACGTACAATTCCAAGATGAACATAAGCTTCATCCGAGAGATGATTTTTTTTTTTTCGACAATATCCAGTAATTGTCTTGGTCAATAAATTCCAAAGTTACACAAGGGAAAATCATTATTACGTTTTAGTGACATAAGTATTGTTGACATAAGTATTGCCGATTTGAAATAAACAATGATGGCCCACCCGACATAGAATGTGTCTGTAACATGGATGATGTAACCACAAGAGTGTCCAGATCTTATTAGAATCAAGGCATTAGGAGCTGTTGTAAAAATTATTCAAGTTATTTTGCCTTTTTAAAGTAAAAAATCTTTAAAAATTTTAAAATAAAATATTTTAAATACTTAGGGTTATTTGCCGTTAAAGTTGGGTATTGTTAAAGGTAACTTTAGCTAAAGTGAACTTTTAAAGTCAGCTTTAACTTATTTTCGTTATCTACAACCTACAAGAAAATACAGTAATTTTTTTCAAAATATGGTAATTACGCGGCCAATGTCGATAAAACTGTTCAATTAAACAAGGGCAAGGGAAGGGCCTCTTTTTTTATTTTATTTGCCAATTTTGTTTAAATTTGAAGTTGCCACATTGAAATTATATGTAATATGGCAAGTAAAAACATAAATTTAACTTTGAAAGTTACGGGCAGGATGATACTCCCTTTAGCTTAACGTCTATTTACTATCTTATTGTGGACTTATAATAATTGAAAACAAATTTAACTGCCAGTTAAAATCCTCCCTTAAGTTAAAGGCTCTTTAATTGGAAAACTATTTGCACTCCGTATATTATATTATTAGAGAATCCCCGGTCAGACACCAAAAACTAACCATGAAAAAATATTTCTTCGGCGACTTTCCTCTCAGCAGTTTCTGGCAAAAACTCTGAGAGTAAATAAAATTGCCATGAGAAAGTTTCTCAAAAAATGTGTCGTTCGGGAGTCGACTTTAAACCGTTAGTCCCACCACTCACATATAAAAATTATACAAACAACATAAGCGGTGTAAGAAGCTAGGCGTAATCCTGATGAAGATTGTAATGGGCATTATGTATGTATTTGCCACTTTCTATAGGTTACTGTTACTGTGCTAGTTATCGACTCTCTCGTGTAAATTTCAAATTGTTTGAATTCATTATTGAATGGCATTTTAATGGCAACAAAATAAAAAATAATTACAATGCTTTTTTTTTTTTAATATTTTATAAAAATTTGCAACAATTAATGTTTAATGTATATGTGATTAAACATATATATTTTTTTGTATTATGAAATGTTTTACATAAATTAATATGCAATTCATAAACTATTGAAAGTCTTATAAATGACGATAAGAAAATTTATTTTTTTTTATTTCTTTTGAATAAAAACATACGAAGGTAAAGTTAAGGCATTGAAAATTTGTATGTTTTGTTTTTGGAAAATTATTTATTAAATTGTTTATTTACGTTTATGTTCGTTTAAATTAAAAAAAATTAAATTTATTTTGTATAAACAACTCTGATGAAGGCGCGGGAGTACGTAATAGAATTTTAGGTTTTTAGTTGAATTTATTAAAGAAAATTAGTTGGACAATATGCTTTAATTATTTAAATTAATTTATAAAAAAAGAAAAACAAACAAAACATTGTAGTTAGTTAAACATTATTTGCATTTATACATACAAAAACAAAAAAAATAAGAAAAACCATACTAAAGGCAAAGAGTTACTGGCATTATGTGTGTGTTCATATTAAAAATAATGTTAGTAACTCTTTTTTTATAAAAGTACACCCCATTGTACATATATTTGTAATATTTTAAATTTTTTTTTTTTTTTTTTTGTATATATGAAGCATTGTGTGTAAATTTAAAGAAAAAAAAATTTTTTTTATTTTTTTTTTATAATTTTTTTTTTAATTGTTTTTTAATGAGAAAATCCTTGAAAAAAAATAAAAATCAAAAGACCCTTTTTGTTCAAAAGCGAAAATAATTTAAAAAAAACCAAGAACCATTATTTTCGAACATATTCGAATACATCGCGTTTTGCATATTCAATCTACATTTCTACCACTTTCACACAACACACATCTTGAAGTCTTTTTTGAGTTATGGTGGTGCTTTCTACTGAGATTCAAATACTGAACTGAAACTTTAAATATGAAAATATTTCTTAAATATAAACAACAACAACAACAAGAAAAATAACATTCATAAATTCATATACATACATACGTATGTAATTGTATGTATAAATGAATGAATGAATGAATGAATGTATGAACGAACGAATGAAGGAATTTCTTCTGTTTTACTAACAATTGCAGCATACCGAATACACATACAAAAGCCTTTTCAAGAAAAATTGTTACCGTTTCCATGACCTTTTGTTTGTGTATTTATTGTATGGCAAATCAATGTTTTTTTTTAATTTTTTTTTTTTAATTTAAAATTTTTTTTTTTTTTTTGTTAACAAAATATTAAATATAAAACAATAACAACAACAAATATTGCATAATTAAATAAACAAATAAAATTAACACAATAAAATTTTCATTTTTTTTTTTAATTTTTCTTTTCTTTTTATTTTTATAATACATTATCTCTGTACATATGTATGTATGTCTGTATGTATGTATGTACATTAAACATATGTATATATATTATATGTATGTTGTATGTATATGTATATGTTTGTATATGTATTCATTTAATTATATAATAATAATAATTTTAAATAATAATTCAATAATAAACACTAAAACTTGTACTCTACCAACGTATACTAACTAAACTAAACGAAATACTAACATTTCAAACAACAACAATAACAATAAACATTATTTCTAATGAATATTTAAAACTTCTGAAAACATTTTCTAACAAAAAAAAAAAAAAGAAACACTTGAAGCCAAAAAAAAGAATTTCTTTTATTTTATTTCTAAACCCCATTACATACAAAAAAAAAATTATTAAAAAAAAAAAATAAAACAACTTTTTTTTAAATTTTCAACAAAAACTTTTTAAAACTTTTATTATAGTTTAAGCTGAAATGAAACTTAATATTATATTTTTAAATTTTTTAACATAATTTTTAATTCCTGCATTTAAAAAAGGGAAATAAAGAACTTCAATGAGAGAGTTCACATATGTTCCAATAGAAAAGCAGGTCCAATCATCAATCAAGATTAAATTTAATATTTCTTTAAAAATACAGTTTTTTTTTGGATAAAACTAATCGCTTAAATTGCTCAACAGCATTGGTTTATTAGTAGGGTTTATCGAATCTACTACTGCCTCCTATCCCATCCTAACCTAATCTTGTTAACGTAAACATGTGTGACATGGCTTTTGAGGTTATTCATCATCTCTTTCTGATGGAAATTCAACCAGATGCGGATTTAGTTCAACCTCGTTTGATGATCGTATTAACGTCTGATTACATTCATCGTCCTTTGCTGTTATAAAATCTCTCTGATGTCTTTGGTTGTAGCACTAAAGTTCTCTGCCGAACGAGGCCGGCACTTCCTATCACATCTTTAGTGATTCCAATGTTGAAAGTTATGCTGCTTAAAACTCATTAAATTGTTTTAATTTCAGAAGGAAAATTCGTTATTGTTTGATGCAAAAATCTTTGCATAGCTGAAAGTTTGGAGTCTTCTCGAGTAAGCTAAACATGCAGTATAAAGGCCTGACAAGACACGTTAAATCTTCCGAACTTTTTTACTTCGTTGCGTGAAAATGTTTGAACCTAAAGCAGGCAATAGTTTTTATTGCAGGTTCAAAATCAGCATTAATTTACTCTCTATTCATCTGCAATAGCAAAACTTTATTTAAAACTTCTTTTGGTTTCCATTTGGGGATGCTTATTTCCTGTTTGGACATTAATTGGTATCACAATGAGCCTAAAGACTGGCCTAAGTGGTCCATATTTAGTAAACAAACAAAATTTTCAACTGCACCACAAATTGCTTTGCATGCCTTGTATTCAGATGTAAATAATTGAAACGTAAATTGAAGATAAGGTATTCAAGTCAGCATGTTACCATTAAGGTCAACCATATTTCCTATAAGACTTCTATATCTTGTACAACTTCTTCTCCCTTAGCTTCTGCCAGTCCTATGAGATAAAATACATTTATGTGGCATAGTAGCCTATCTAAAATTTTGGGTCTCTCAAGCTCACCAAGGTTGGACAATTACGTGAAAAGAGTTCTATCATTTCAATGTTCCCTGCATGTGCTGCATGTATACGGTCAGGCGTGTAAGGCAGAATGGCCCGTAAGAATGCCCACAAGTATATTGAAACTGCCTTTTTGGTTTTGCTCTTATCAGAATCGCTTCAGAGTAACTATGCAAATTTTTCTGCTACGTAACATTTCGACCCAGTTTAATTGCTCCTTGATGATTAAGTACCTACAGAATGCAGACTGCGTCATGGATGAAGAAATTGTTAACCAATTTCTTACAGTCGAGGACAGTACATGATACCGTATTCCTTAAATTGTCATTTGATTACCAGTGCAGATATCGGAATCAATTTGTATTAAGTTTTCCAAAAACAATTTATTTTATTTCAAAAGAAAAAACTGGTCCTGAAACAGTCAACTCATCTACGTTTAATATGCTATTAGATAACTCACTGCCAGTTGGAAGATTTCTTAAGCGATATCAAGATGCCGTGTATCTTGAGTTGAATCGGGACTCTATTCTATTCAATTATGCTAATGTAATTTGTGCATTAAGTTCAAAGCAATTAAACAATTTCCCATTGTATAACCCGTGCGGCGAATTCCAGCACAATTTAGGGAAAGGGATAGGATATGGCACTCAGATATTATGTCTTATGCGATGATTCAAAGTCAAGAAAAAAATTTTATAGTATCCATAACACTAAGTTTCAAATGGTATGAGTTCATCAGCTTAAACTATGGTTAAAATGATGTATAAACCTGAACAGAAACCAATCTTTATAAATAATTTAAAAAAACCTTATTATTTTGACAAAAGAAAAAAGAAAAACTTTATTTTTGCATTTGCATTCACTCAAGCATTTATTAACAATTTAATACAAACAAAAAAAAAACAATTTTTTTATGTTCAATTATTAATTTTAATTCTTATTTAACGATTATAAAATTTAATAAAAATTATTAGTTTTTAGTTTTTTATTATTTGTTGCAAAAAAAGAATACTAGAAAAAAAACAACAATAACAACAACATTAAAATAAAAAAAAAATACTTCTATTAATCAATCATATATTTTTTTTTTTATTGTTATTATTCCAAAATTTATTTATTCCTCCATATCACACCTCAAAATGAAAATTTTTAATGCTCAAAAATTGGTACAAAACCCATCATGGTCTAACTAACTTTATGATACAAAAACAAAACAAACAAACAAACAAAAAATCTAATAACGTTTGATTTAATGATAAACGAAAATTATCATTTTTTAAATCAATTAAAAATAAATAAAAAAAAACAAAAAATAATGATGAAAAACTAAACAACAAGATGAATAAAATTTAAAAAAAAAACCCACCTTAACGCCAAAAAAAAATGAAAAAAAAACAATTTTATGCATCATATAATCATTTCAACAACAACCAACCAACCAACCAACAAAAATCGATAACCAAAATCATAATCAAACGTCTGTCTCTCCTCTCTCTCCTCGCTCAAATAATCAAATCAAACTTCAACTCTATTGTATATAATCAAATCAAAATTAAAAAAAAACAAAAACATTAAAAACAAACAAAACAACCTCAAAAACCTAAAAAAAAATATACAAACAAATCAATTTCTAATTCGAATTCAAATTAAAAACCCAAATACGCTAATAACTCGAATAATTAATCGAACAACCAAACAATCAACCAAAACCATCAACCAACCTACCTACCAACATCAAATAATCCAACAACAATGACTACAAAACAAATAACTTCTGGACTTGTGTGGTTGCATGCATGAAAATGTTTATGAAAACAGGCGCAAAACCACCACACTTAAATATGATCCACCCTATACGAAAAAGCCGATGACAAAGGCTTATGGAACCGCAGTCACTGCCGCCAATCATCATTCAGTGGAAGAGGTTTCACCAGACGGTTCCAATAAGTTGGTCTATGCCAATCAACCAGGTTTCAGGTAAATTTCAAACATTTCAATTCTTTTTCTCTCTCTCTCTCTCTCGCTCTCTCTCTTTCTCCTACATAGACAGACAATATAAAATAAGAAATTTTTATTTTCAGTCGTGATAAAAGTATTCATAGTCGCCGTTATACGGGCAGCGATGATGATCAGACCCATTCAGGTAATTTATTGAAGTTTTTTTTTTCTCTTTTTTTTCGTATGCAAAATGTTTCCTTAAGAAAATTAAAACAAAAAAAAAAAAAAATTCAATTCAATTAAATTCTGTCTACTACCGTCCAATGTGTTTCTATAACGCGTGTGTTCTGTTTTGATTTAAAAAAAAAAAAAAAAAAAAAAAATCGTTTTTTAATTTTTTCTTTTATTTTTGAAAGCATAATACCTACTCGTATATCTATAATCCATTGTATTAACAAAACATATTTATTAGTTGTTAACAATTTTAGCTGAAAATTAAATTTTTTTTTTCTTTACATTTATTTACTACTACTACTGTACTACTACTACTAATTAATAATTTTAATTAATTAATAAGAATATTTATTCATTTACTAAATAGTTGAACTTTGTTGGCGTTCGATGTTTTATTGTAAAAAAAAAAATATAAAAATTTAATAATTTTTTTTTTTCATATTCTTTTTAAGATTTTATTGTATTGTCTTGTATTGTTATTATTATTATTCAGAGTTCTACTTGATTTTTCTTTACAAAATATTATTGATATTATTTATGTTTCTCTTTATTTTAATTTTTTATTATTATTATTATTATTAACTAAGCCCCAAGCAATAATCTTTTATTTTATTTTCTCTTTTCTTTTTTAAAAATTTATTTTTTTTTCGTATTTTTTTTTCAATATAAAAAAGGTCTTGAATTTATTGTGTGTATTTTATTTAAATTTGTAGAATTCGTAGTGATAATATCTACTCTATTAACTAAACATAACGTCTCTAAATATCTAGATTAGTTGGTTTTGTTTTCATTTGAAAAAAAAAAAATCAATCATTAACAATGTATTCATTAATAAACAGAATGACGTAAAAAAACTTCTAGAAGAATTTTTTTTTTTAATATTTCAAAACTTGTTGAGAATTATAAAGTTCCTTACGAAACGATGAAAAATTTTTCTTAAAACATAACATAATTTACTTCTTATAGATAGAAAACCGAAAATATTACGTGCAACTATTTCAATTCAAAAATTAACCGACCTTACAACGACAACACAACAAAAATTGGGCAAGAGAATTCCACTTCTTTGATGTGATGTGTATTGTGACAGTTGGTCACCGGTTCATTTTATCATACATACATGCATAATTGCATAATTACAACCCTTTAGCCAGAATTACAACCCACCTTCTTCTCACCAATTATGCTGTGTGTTTATTAATTTTATACCTACGACTGCGAACAACAGATTTTTTGTGTTGGCTTATTAGACGAAAGGCCAGATTTCTGGCAAAAACTCTGAGAGTAAATAAATTGCCATGAAAAGTTTCTCAAAAATCTGTCGTTCCGAATCGACTTTAAACTGTAGGTTCCGCCACTCATGTATAAATTTAACACACACAACATAAGTGGTGTGAGAGAAGCTAGGCGTAATCCTGACTGAAGGGTTGTAATGGCCAATTATGTATTGTATGTATTTTTATAAATGAGAAGTGGAACGTACAGTCATAATGTCGATTTCGAAGGAAAATTTTCAAAAACTTTTCACAGTTTATTTTCACACTCAGACTTTTGGCCAGAAAGTTGCCGAAAAAAAAATTTGTAAACATTTCGTTATGTTGGAGGTATCTGAACTTGGCTTTGAACCGTGGCCTCACATCTAAAAAGCCCCCACGCTACTTATTAGAACACAGCGATTTCAAAACAATAGCATTGTGATATTCAAAACAGAGTCGATATTTTGCTTCCGTCATCTAGTTAAAGCTACATCTGTTAAAATCATTGTCATTTATTAAATCTGTTTTGTGAAATACCATGGATAGACATATTCGCTGAATAGCTTCTGGTGCCAAATTCACAGAGCAGTCATTATTCAGCGGTGAGTCCAATTTTAGAATAAAATTTAGGACTATAATCATTCACCCTAAAATGCAAGACCGTTCATTACATAACATAACATACATAATTGGCCATTACAACCCTTCAGTCAGGATTACGCCTAGCTTCTCACACCACTTATGTTGTGTGTGCTAATTTTATACATAAGTGGCGGACCTACAGTTTAAAGTCGACTCCGATCGACAGATTTTTTTGAGAAAACTTTTCATGCCAATTTTATTTACTCTCACAGTTTTTGCCAGAAATCTGCTGAGAGGAAGCCGCCGAAGAAATATTTTGTTCTCATATTTCGTTTTTGATGTCTGACCGGGGATTCGAACCCTGGCCTTTCGTCTAATAAGCCAACACACTACCTACTAGACTACGGCGACTTCAAGACCGTTCATTGCACCCCAAAAATCACTCTTTAATGTATATTTTGGGCTAGCAACGACATCGGTCCATATGGTATGTTATTTAGAATGGCTTTAACGAACTGTCAGCTGCGATCACTGTTGGTCAATGATAAAAATCCGTTTTCGATTTCAAATAGATAATCTGGACACCAATATCACATGGTATGAACAGAACTCATACCACATTAGATATTTTGCATGACCGGTTTAACGT
>QOCX01002553.1:0-21556 GCA_005959815.1 Sarcophaga bullata | reverse complement strand
CTATCGACAAGTAGGGATGTGCGGCGTATTGGATCTCAGATAACGGCCGATAGCTCTACTTTGTTCTGCCGTTACCACCAAAAATTATGTCAGTCTGGAGATCAAACGCAGGGTTACTGTTGCCAACAAGTGCTACTATGGTCTCAATAGGCAACTGAGTAACAGTGACCTCTTTCGTACTACAATACTGATATTCAACAAGATGCTCATCTTTCCCGTTCTTCTTTATGTCACAGAGGCATGGACCCTATTAAGCACTGTTGTAACAGGGTATTCGAGAGAAAAGTCCTATGTAAGATCTTCAGTCCAGTGCGAGTTGGCCACGATTTCCGCATCCGATCCATCAATGAGCTGTATGAGCTCCTCAACGACATAGGCATTATGCAACGTATTGACATGTCATTCGTATGGAGGAGAATGCTTCGGCATTTGATGCGAATATCTGCGGAAGTAGGCGAAGAGGACAACCTTGTTTGTGTTGGAAGGACCAAATCGAGGAAGCCCTATTATCGATTGGTGTGACTAACTGGCGTAGACGCGTTCAAGAAGCAGACGAGCCTGGAAAGATGTATTGCGTCAGGCCGACATCCGTTAATCGGATTGGCCAATTGGCCAATTACGAAAGTAAATAAGTAAACTGAGGAAAGATCCCAGTGTTTCGGAAATTAATTTTGTTTCTTAGCCTATAGTTGCTATTGCCACGCAGTACTGTCTAAAAATTAAACAAATAAACAAAATTCTGTTGCAAAATTCGTCATCTTATGTTGTTACGCGCCTAATAAAAATTTCTTAAAATATTAATTTTTTTTTTTTTCTTTTGATTTCGAAATATAGTGAGGGTTGTTAACTGGTTATTTCGTTATCGTATTTTGTTTTTGTTTTTCTTATTCCTCTGTGTTTGACAAACATTACAAAATAGTTTGACATTTTTCAGGATTACCGAGGTGTTTTATTTTAATCACAACCCAAAATAAATCTTTTTTTTTTTTTTTTCTCAAAAATTTTTAAACAATTACGTTAAAAGCTTTCAATTTGCTTTTGTTCTTGGTTTTGTTTTTGTTTTTTAATAAAATTATAAATTGTTGTTGTTGTATAGTTTGTAGCACTAAATTTATTAAAATATTGTGTGAGAAATTTTAAAATTTTTGCGATTTCAATAAAAAATTAATGAAAAGGGAATACTTGAAATAAAACACTTTTAGGCTGAAAACGATTAGGCAATGAAACTTTTAAAGTTTTTTCTTTGTAAGAGATTTTTCAATAAATTTTTGCTTTGACAGAATAAAAGAATTTTGCATTTGAGCAAGTGAAGTTAGCCATCTCTGCCATCTCTATGCCATAAGTTCTGCATATAGCAGGGCAATCGATACAACCTAAGTAAACTATAAAGGGCACTGTTAACATAAATAACTTGCTAACGCATACGTCACAATAATGACGTTTTATCAAAGAAATATTGCCAGACGTTCACACATCGCCTATAGCAGACATTTATGTAGGTTTCTGAGTAGCTAAATCAACAGCAGCAAACTTCATTATAAAACTGAATAAAATTGTTAGGAATTTTTTCCCCAGAAGATGTGAAACATTTCCTGTGTTTTATCAGAATTAAAGCATGATTTACATAATTGGGCATTACAACCCTTCAGTTAGGATTACATCCTAGCTTCTCACACCACCCATATTGTGTGTATTAATTCTATTCACGAGTAGCGGGACCTGCAGTTTCCGAACGACTGATTTTTAAGAAACTTTTCTTGGCAATTTTATTTCATTCCCAGAGTTTTTGCCAGAAATCTGCTGAGAGAAAAACGCCGAAGAAATATTTTTCCAAATTTCGTTTTGCTGGAGATGTCTAAGCTAAAGTTTGAACCGTGATCTCACGTCTAATAAATCAACTTCGAACATTTCTAGACTATGGTGACTTCAGAAAACATTTGGGCAGGTTTAAATACTGTTCACTGGCTCAATGGTGATGAGAGAAGACCGGCTTTCGTATCACGACTTTTGTAGGTAATGTAATGACTTGGACTTTCATCTACTGCTTGGGTACTCCCAGGATAGCTTTGCCAACCTGGTTGTTATGAAACTCGGTTGCCTTTAATGGTTCTTTATGAACTTAAAGTTGTATAAGCAAGACTAGGATTGTCGAACGATTAGTTCTTTCCTGTTGTTATATGAGCCCGTTGAGTTTATTTAATGTCGCATATGCCTTCACTTTTCCCATACTATTGGACGATCTGATATCATTGATGTCTGAAGGTTTTTTGCTTTTAGCACTTATTTCTTGGGGAGTACAAAGCTGCATATAATATTTATCATTACAATTCTTAGGAAATAAGTTTCCTTAGCACTTTTTGCCATTGTTGGCTCATAAAAATCCTACTGGCAATTAANTACAATTCTTAGGAAATAAGTTTCCTTAGCATTTTTTGGCATTGTTGGCTCACAAAAATCCTACTGGCAGTTAAAACCTTCCTTCCTTACATTTTTAAACTGCGAACACAATACGATCATTAACATTGGCCCGTGGAGTGGTGATTGGTAAACTCATCTCCCTATGTTCCCAGCTGGCACACAGAATCTATACTTGTCGACATCAGTTTTTTAAGTTGTCAGAATCGAGGTTTGAACTCTTGAGTTTTTGTCTTGTTTAGAAGTACTTACGGAGACCACCACTTATTCGAGTGAACATACATAATTGGTCATTATAACTCTTCATTACGAATCCAGCTTCTCGCACCACATGTGTTGTGTGNTGAAGGCAGTTGCTTAAAGTTGATTATGTTCAATGGTGTACATGTTTCATCTTTCTATACTTACAAACATACATAATTGGTCATTACAACATTTCATTACGAATCCAGCTTCTCGCACCACATGTGTTGTGTGTATTAATTTTATCTATAAATAGCGGGACCACTACAGTTCAATGTCGACTCCGAACGACAGTTTTTTTTAAGAACCTTCTCATGGCAGTTTTCTTTTCTCATGGCAGAATTTTTGAAAGAAGTCTAGTGAGAGGAAATTTATTGGGGATTCAACCATGGCCTCACGTCTAATAGGCCAACACCTTACCAACTAGGCGATGGCGATTTCCAACAACCAACAACCAACAACAATTACAAAATTAAGACAAATTTATGCCATTTAAGCTATCCCTGCCCAAAATAGAAAACCCCAAACTAAACACTGCAACGAAGCCAGCCAATAACTGAAAGTCCATTATTCTTAAGCACCTTCAAAGACATGAAGAAAAACAAAAACAAAAAGAAAGAAGGAGAAAAATGACCACAACTATTATTGAAATGTATTAAGCAACGAAGGATATTTCAATTATTTTTCAACAGACCGACATGATGACAATGATTAAAGAAAACCTTTTTCTTGCTGCAGCCTACTGACTTATGTATGTATGTACGCATGTGTGTGTGTGTGTGTGTAGAAAAAAAATTATAAATTGTACCTTAAAATAACAAATTCACTCTCAACTATAATTGCCCAATGAAGTGACAGTTTCCGGCAGTCGGTTAGTTGCCAAAGGAAAAGCCTTTAAATGTTCCCAACAGTAGGTGGAAGGGAAGGTGGCCGGGCACTACGTTTACCGGTATGACTTTTTGATGTACGACAGATTTTCTGGGAAACTAAGAAAAATGACTAAATGTCCACATGATAAATGATGATGCCCAACGTAGATTACAACATAAGTTTGGTAATTTTCTAAAACATTTATTTCGTTTCGTATGCTCAAACATTCTCTTGATTACATAGGCATATGTATGCAGAATGTTTTCATTTTCAAAGGAAGAAAGCTTTTTTTTTTTTCCTCAAACCTCTTTGCCTTCATTTCTATGGGAAATTGTTAATATCCGTATAAATGACAAGCACATGTCATACGTAAATTGTGTAGAATGCTCATATCTTTACTCATCTGAGATTAAATGGGAGTTTCGTAGGTTGGTTGCTGGGCTATGCCAGGCTGAAATGAAGCCACTTTTTTTCGGTACGATTACTTTGATGGAGTGATAGATTGTTTGTTAATGATCCAAAAAGGTTGTTTTTTTTATTTTCCATTACAGGTCGTATAGATGTACAATGGAATCCTTAATCGTATGGCAATAGTTTTACAATCATTTGCTGAAGATTAGATTTTTATTACCTAGTCAATGTATGTGGCAATATTAATATGTTCACATTCAAGTGGTCTTTGAGATGCGAAGAAAGAGTACCGAATGCATTGAAATATGTACACCATTGATCAGCAACTCTGATAAGCAACTCTGATCAACTACAATAAGTGTTGGTCTCCGTAAGTACATCTAGTGAGTAGTTTGTAGGTGCAATAGACAAGAGCTCAAGAATTCAAAACTCAGGTCTAACATCTTTAAAAAAAAACGTCAGTTGTAGATTAAGCATGACAGCTAGGAGAGTAAAAAGCAGAGTTTCCCAAATCTTCACTCCACGGGCCAATGCTAATGATCGTATTGTGTTGTCCATTAAAAATCTAAGGAAAGTTTTAACTGCCAGTAGAATTGGTATGAGCCAACAATGGCAAAAAGTGCTAAGGAAACTAATTTCACAAGAATTGTCATATTGAATGAGCCTTTCTTATTCTATATAGCTTTGTACTCCTCCAATAATTAAGTGCCAAAAGCAGAAAATCTTTAGACACCAATGAAGTCAGATCGTTCAATGGCATGGAAAAACGTGACGTCATATGCGAAATTAAATTAACTCAATGGGGCCTTACAATAAACTAATCGTTCGGGCAGTACTAGTCATGCTTATACCACTATAGGCAGGTAGGTAGGTAAAGGTGGCTGACACCTCCAAGAAAATTCGAATTAACACACTTAGACACACACTTGGGGCCCCATTGTGATACCACATTTCATGTTAATTATCCCCTAGTTCTGGAACCACTTAGAGCTTCCAATGAAGCGTCTCAAACTACCGATGGCAATGTTCGATCACCTAAATTATCGATATAATAGGCACCAAGATGTCTTTTCCTGCTTTGACATAGTGCCGGGCATGTCCGCAGTAGGTGAAGAACAATCTCTTCTTCCTCCTCATCTCTGCAGCTTCTGCAGAAATCATTTGTGATGTGTCCCAGGCCAATGTGCATTATACTACTTTAAGTTCATAAAGAACTAATGGAGACAATCGACAATCATATAAGCCAGGTTGGCCAAACTATCCAGGGAGTACTTAGGAATTAGATAAAAGTCTCAAACACATCCAAGTGGTTGCAGACCTTACAAAAGGCAGAGATACGAAAGCCTATGTATGTGGTCGTCTCTTATTATCACCATTGACGCAGTGAATAGTATTTAAACCAGCCAAAATCGACGTAGTCCAGTAGGTAGTATTTAGTTTGGATCAGTATTAGCGTGAGACGGGTGGCAAGTGTTTTCTGTACATACATATCTAGATGAAATTGTGTTAAGTTGACAGCCGATTAAACATACTCCCATAGAAAACCGTTGTAATATCATTAACAAATACAACAACTACCAACCATTTAATAAATTGTGTTGATGTCGCCGTAGTCTAGTAGGTAATGTGTTGGCTTATTATACGAAAGGCAAGGGTTCGAATCCCCGGTCAGACATGAAAAACGAAATATGAAAGAAAATGTTTCTTCGGCGACTTCCTCTCAGCAGATTTGTGGCAAAAACTCTGAGAGTAAAGAAAATTGCCGTGAAAAGTGTTCTGCAAAAAATCTGTCGTTGGAAGTCGACTTTAAACTGTAGGTCCCAACACTCATGTATAAAATTAACACACACAACATAAGTGGTGTGAGGAGGAGCTGCTAGGCCGTAATCCTGACTAAAGGGTTGTAATGGCCAATCATGTCATGTATTAGACGTTAGGTCATGGTTCAAACCTCAGGTCAGATAGCTCGATCAAAACGAATTTAAAAAAAAATATTCCTTCGCCGACTTACTCTCAAACAGATTTCTGGCAAAAAAAAAAATCGGAGAGTAAATACAAAATTGCCATGAAAAAAACCTGTCATTCGGTACCAAATTTAAACTGAAGGTTAATTAATTAAATTAACGCACATGACATAAGTGACGTGAGCAGTTAGGTTCTTAATCCTAACTGAAAGGTTGTAATGACCAGTTATGTATGTTGTACACGGATTTGCAAATAATATTTGAATTAATTTTGTTGTGGAAATAATTTAAATTCACTCTTCAGGATTGGCTAAATCTGTATTGAATTTGTGACAAAATTTTGTTCAGCCGTATGGCTTGAAACAAATCAAATTCAATGTGTAAACGTGCCTTTCTAAATCCATTTCATTTTTTTGAAATTGTATTACAATAACAAATTTCTAAATTGCGACAATATAATTATTTTGTTGTTGTATTATTTTGTAATTTTTCCGTTGCCAAAGAGTATTATTTGTCTGCCTAAAGCCTGGATGGATAAAAGGGAGGCATAAGAGGAAAGCGAATCAAAGGAAATCAATTGATTTATTGTCATTATCCAAAAGCATTTACAAGCATTTATTTATAAATTACATGTTTTACATGATTCCGCTGAAATATTAAATCATATTCATTCATTCATTCTCATTCATTCATATTCATTCATATTCATATTTGTATTCATGAGTTTGAATTTCAAAATAATTTTCAAAAAAAAAAAAAAAAAATTCAAAAAAGGAATTGAAAAACCCGGGCACTTGTTACAAAATAAATTATTTCACAATATGAAATAACAAAACAAAACAAAACGGCAAAATTAAATTGTTTTTACTTGAATAAAATGAAAATAATAATCATAATATGACAACAAATACAAATACAATCATAATCATATTGAAGGAAATCAAATTCAAGCCAATCAAATCAAATCAAAACAATTTTTTCTATGAATTATTATGAGTAAGTAGTACGTACATACTCAATACCATTCATAATCAATATTTCAAGATTTATTTAGTCTTTCACTCATTCATTCATTCATTTATTCACTCATTTATTTATTATTCCATTATACCGTTCAATATGTATATAATGTTTGTTGTCTTGTATTGTGTTGTTTCAATGAATCAAATGTGAATCGTACATATACCGCGTACACAAATGGAAAACCTGTCTGTCAATTCAATATTCATTACTTTCCTGGCCTATATGAAGGCCATACTGTATAACCGAAAACTGAAAACTGAAAAACAAAAACAATAATTTTGAAACACTTCAAAATGTCGATTATTGCTTGTGTGTGCGTGTGTTTGTGTGTGTGTGTGGAGAAAAACCTTCACCCACAAGTGTTTTATTTTTATAAGAAAAAAAAAATTTTTTTTGATTTTCAATTTCATTTTCTTTGTAATTTTCTCACCAAAACCGAGTGAATATTTTTTCTTTGTTCTTCACGTCTTCATAATGAAAAACGTATTGTCGACATCTGTTTCTTATAACACCATCTTAATTAATGAAGTGTTTTGTATTATATCACTGTGTCTTCTTTTGTTTCTTAATTTTTTTTCGATTTTTTTTTCGATTTTTTATGAAAATTTATTAAAAATTAATTTTCATTTATTTATTGGGAAAAATATTATATTCAGGGTAACGAAGATAATAAAAAAAAAAAAAAAAAAAAAAAAAAAAAATCTGAAGAAACTAAAAGTGTTACACAGCTTTTGTGAAAATTAAAATTTTGGATGATGTTCTTGGATATAGCACTGAATGGGTTTTAGTAATCGATCATAGAATCTCTATATACTGGGCTTAAACTCATGTAAAATACTTAGGTTTTATTCCCGACCGAAAACTGAATTAGAATGGAATTAGAATGAATGAATTAGAATGAAATTATCTCGCAGCGTAAAAAGCTGTATAATCACATAAGTATACGCATATATACAGTGAGCGTCAAAAGAATCTGTACATTAAACAAATATGCATTAATATATTACCGTTATTTATATTTTTAAATTGTTTCATTTGGCAGTTTTTAAAATTGAAACAAAAACAAGAAGTTAGAAAATTTCAAAATATTGTCAAATTTTTTTGAGGCACTCTCCTTAAGTGGTAAAACTTAAGTTTGGTGATTTTTGATGATTTGGTGAATTATTCGTAGTGTACACATTCTTTTGACGCTCACTGCATGTAGTCCTTTGCTAACATTTGCTTCAGCGTTATGGTAAACATCATAGAAAGCATACCTTCGCTATACGAACGGCTTTAACTATAATGATAGGGCTGACTGTGAATATTTTTAAAATCCAGAATACGTGGTAAAGAACTGTTTTAAACTGACAGATGACAATCAATAATTTCTTTGCACATTTTCTAAATACCCAGCCACAAAGCAATGGCCAGAATCTAGTCATGATAGCTAAAGAATCACTTGAGGTTAACTTACAAAAATCCAAGACTGCAAACCGAGAAACAGAAGTTGCTTAAAATCCTTTGAAATAACAAGACAGTTGACAAAATTACTAAAACGCTCTGGGATAACTTGATATTTAAGCTCTGAAAAAAGTAAAAAGACGACAAACGACAGACAACAGAAAGCTGCCAAGTTTAGTTTACACACGTTTATGTGAAGACGATTATATTGAAGGCAGAACAGAAAAATCCTAGACAGAATTTTCTGTCGAACTGCCGAACTGTTGTCTGTCGTCTATGTGTTTATACCTTTACAGGGATTTACAAGATTTTAAGATCTTTCGAGAAAACATTGAAACGTTTGGAATCCTTTTTAACTCATTGTTCCGCTATTGGAGACATGAAATCTCAACAGTTTATAGATAACGTTACCATACATTATAAGGTAAGAGTTATGCTAAAGGAAGAATCACCCTGCCTGTAACTTTTAAAGTTAAGTTTATGTTTGAACGTGCCATATTTTATATTATTTTCAACATGGCAACTTCAAATATAAACAAAATGGAAAACACAATAAAAAACACTGCGTTTAAAAATTGTTTAATTGACCAGATAAATCGACATTGCTCCGTTAACTTTAATTTATCTGTAGGTTTTAATAATGAGAAGAAGTTAAAGTTGACTTTAAAGTTCACTTTAGCTAAAGTCAACTTTAAAATTCAGTTTAGCTAAAGTCAACTTTAAAGTTCACTTTAGCTAAAGTCAACTTTAACTAAACCTCACTTTAACGGAAAATTGTAATACTGGCCGCAAGACGAATAAATTGAAAGCGATTAAGGACATAAGTACACGATAGTAATTTCTCATTAATTTAGCGCGTTTCAAATCTCTCCTTATACACACAAAACAATACAAAATGATATCTTCAGAGTATACTGAGAAGAAATAGTATAGTCCATTGGGATAATGGCCTTCTCCCTTCAACCTACGTGTCCATATCCATTTGAGCTTCTTTCTAATGGCTCGGTTCCATTGATATGTGTTCCAGAAATCTATATTACTGAAGATGTTTGGCCAGTCAATTTCTTACATTTGATCTTAGAAGTAGTTTTGATTTGGACATTGTTTTCCAAAAATTTTTCCGTCGTTTGTATAAATTTTCATTCCTTTCAAATGTCAAACATTTTCCTTGCCTTCTGATATTTGTCAGCGATTACATTTGAATTGTTTGCAAACGAGTAATTCACTTATCTGTGAAGGGAAATTATAGCATGACTTATCGTTTGAAATAATAAAAAAAACGAACCCCGATATGACACAACAAAACAACAATTTATGAGAAATTAAAAAGGAAAATATTATGAAAACCTCCACCCGTAGGAAAATTCAAAATCATGCTACTACACACACTATGGCAATGCTAGGCAAAACTAGGAATAAAATATTACCGAAGATATATGCGTCACACACACACAAATCATTTGCAAAAATTTGCACACTTTTCAAATAAAACAATTGAAAAAGAAAAACAAAAAAAAAAAAAGAAAGAAAAAATATATCAGAGACCTTAAATATTTTGATAAAAAAAGCAAAAGGAAAACTATCAGGAAAAAAAGAGCGACACACTCTACCAGGCAAAGGAATAAATGATAAAAATTACAGCAAACATGATAGGGAATAAAGCAAGAAAAAAGGAAACAAAAAAAAAATTTTTTTTTCCAAAAAATCCTACAAGAATTTCAATCTTTCTTCTTGAGCAACAAAAGATATTTTTTTTACAGTGGAATTTTTATTTAAAATTAATTCCCGGAATCTATTTTGAAATTTATAGCCTTTAAACGTTCGTATTAATGGCTTTTAGTTGTAAATTAATTTACAACCCCATTTATAGTACGTATGGATTTTCCCGTTATTGGAAAATTTAAACTGCCTCGACTAAATTTCTACGGTTATGTTGCCTCATGCGTAACCAATTATTGATATACGATGACTGGTTTCTAATTGAATAACAATAAAATTCTAACACGGGAAAAAAAGAATTTAAAATTCATACAACACTTGGCTGGTACAAGTTAAATAAAATTCTTAGATTATGTTAACAACATCTCTATTGATAGGCAATTTGAAATTCATTTTAAACTGATACTAACTACCCCAGTTTGTAACAATGCCCAGATGACTGAGTTATTTGTTTTCACATTTAAAATATAATTTGCAATCATACCGTCATGTATGTACGATATGTTGTTAGTTAAGACTCCCGGTTAGACTATTTGCATGTACAATCTGCCGCTTTCTATCGATCTAACCTTCCTTCCTTCTTCCTTAGGTCTAGGCTTGTCTACTGCAACTGCTGTTACATTAATGTTTCGATTCAATTGATGCCTTAGATAAAATGCTCACTGGCCAATAAATACATACATACACACATAATTGATCATTACAAACCTTAAGTCAGGATTACGACCTGGTTCCTTACACTACTCATGTAGTGTATCTTAATTTTATACATGAGTGCCGTCACATACAAATTAAAGTCGACTTCGAACGACACACTTTTAAGAAACTTTCCATTGCAATTTTATTTATTCTCAGATTTTTTGCAAAAAACTTGCTGAGAGGAAGGCGCCCATGAAATATTTTTTCATATTTCGTTTTATATCTCGATGTCTAACCTGGGCTTTGAACCGTGCCCTTACGTCTAATAAGCCAACATATTACCTACTAGACTAGACGGAGACTACGGCGTTAAATAGTTTGTATATTATGGTGACCATCATATGAAATCTGATATTGAAATTCCAGAAGGCAAAACGAGGCGTGGTCTGTGTACCACATAAGTCCTCCGTAGATACCATATATGCAAAGAAGCCTTTGATTGGTATCTTCAGGGGATAGATGAGACAGACCTTGGGATAGCAGTTCGACATTGACATCGATACCATGTGTTTGGTCCATTATGGTATATAAGTCCGGAAGGGAGGACAGATAGGATAGGACAGATATATAGTTCAGATATCAATATTAACCACTCGCCCTCTAGCAACGTTACCATAATACAATCAACTGAGTTGTCCAATGAATGTAACTGTAACTGCTTTGCATTTGACCCTTGTAAGAGCGATGAAGCAGCCTTGAGAGTATTCGAGAGAAAAGTCCCAAGTAAGATCTTCGGTCCCGTGTCATGATTTCCGCATTCGATATAACAATGAGCTCCATGAGCTCCTCAACCACAAAGAAGTGCTGCAACGCTTGAACATCGACAATGTTGTTCGAATGGAGGAAGATGCTTCGGTGGTACGGGTTTATGAAGCATGGATTCGCGGAAGTTTGCAAAGAGTATGACCTTGTTTGTATTGAGAAAACCAAATCGAGGAAACTCTATCATCTATTGGTGTGATCAACTGGTGAAGGCACAAAAGAAGCAAAGGCGCCTGGAAGGATGTGTTAAGGCAGGCTTAAATCAAATAGCCTGATATTGAACAACAATTCGGCTGTCTTTTATAGTAAAACTCATGGCATGGAGAGAGTGTTTAACAACCTGCTTATCTAGCTTTAATACGGAACTGGTGCATATTATAATATCAACTCAGGCACTATGATAGTCACTGATAAACTATGAAGCCTATACACTACTAGTCAAGAATAAGTCGACTGCCAACCTTTGTATATACAGTGAGCATCAAAAGAATTTGTACATTAAGGATAAAATTCTAACAATCACCAAACTCAAGTTTTACCACTTAAGGAAAGTGCCCGAAAAAATTTTGACAATATTTTGAAAAAAAAAAAAAATTTTTTATTTTTTTTTCAATTTTAAAAACTGGCAATGAAACAATTTTCAAAAATAAAAATAACGGTAATTTACTAATGTTTTAAATTTTTTTTTTTAATGTAGAGTTTCTTTTGACGCTCACTGTATATCATGTGAAGGTTCTTGGGAATTTTGGCAATTTTAAGATCCTGTTTAGTTTTAGTTCTAAATTAGAGGATTTAATATGGATGGACGACTAGGGAAATTTGTTTTCGATTTTCACAAAAAGAAATATCTCTTGTTTACCTCCCCCCCTTCCCCCCTTTCCATCTAAAACCTCACCTAATTCAGAAAATATTTTTCTTTTCAAAACATTTACCACACAGAGACAATTTAGATAAATTATTTGATTTGTATAATCTATTGGCCACATTTGTATAGGCCCTCATTAAAAATATTTTAATCACCTCCATTAGAAAGAAGAAGAGAACATGTGTTCTCTGTTTGTTACCCAATTGGACACCACACTGGGAAATGTGACCAAAATGTGAAACGAAACCAATTTCCCCTTGGAAAATAAATGCAAAATTAACAACTTAATTAATTGATACGATTTTTCGATCAACAGAGACAGACATGACAGACAGACAGACACTATGGCACAGTACGGTATAGTGCAGCTGCTGCAGCCAATTTACCTTAAAACACCGATCATTATAAAAATAGTTTCGTTGCCTTTAAAAGCAAACAAACAACAACAGAAAAAAAAACAGATTTTCTGTAATGCTACAGCATGAATGAAGATGCAAAGGAATGAATGAATGAAATGGCATAGAAAATGGAAAAAAATCATTTAAAGTTTACGTGTGTTCTTAAGGAAATGTTGCGTTAATTAGAAGCATTTCAACGTCAACAACGTGAAAGCGTGTAAATTTAAAAAAAAATTTTTTTTCTTTTTTTTTTTTTGGAAAAGTTTGCTCATAAGAAAATTAAACAGAAAGAAAAACAAAATTTAAGGTGTTTTAAATAAAATCTGAAATTTTTTGATGCCAAGAAAAACTTCTACTATATTGCAGTCAAAAAAAAATTTTTTTTTCTGTGATATTTTTTGCAAGAAAAAAGGCGAAAAAATATCACAGAAAAAAAAGGCCATCACATATTGTATAAGCCAAAAACGTTTAACCACTAAGTGTATGTATGCATGTATGTATGTATGTATGTATGTATGTATCAGTATCAATAGGCAAAAGAATATTGACTAGAAAATTTTGTGTTTTTTGCTGTGGTTACACATGTCATCTGTCACCGGAAGCAGCCGTTTTAGACGTCTATTGAATTTTATGTTTCTAAAGATATTCACAATCGAGTTGTTGTTGTTGTTGTCGTTATTGTTTTTATTGTTATTCTCTTTTTACTGCATATTTTTATTCCATTTTCAATAATTTTTGCATACGTTTTTTCCTTTTTTTCTTTTTTTTTTTTTTTGGGTTTTCATTTTACAAGGATTTTCTGTAGCACATCATATGCGGTTTTGTTAACTGAAAAAAAAAAAAAACAAAAAACAAAAAAAAAAATTCCAAAAGCCAAGAAATTGTAATAAATTCGACAGCGTTTTTCCTGTGGCTGCTAAGAATCATTGCTGGGTTTATTAAAAAAAACTGAAATCTGAAACTATCTCTCTCTCTCTCTCCCTCTCTCTCTTTTGATCTCAAAATAAAAATAAAAAATTGGTGAACTTAGTCGCAGCAATAAGGGAAATGCATTAAGAGGGATCGGTTTTACAATACAGAAGTCCACCGCTTTATATGAACGGCGTATAATCTTAGTTTACAGACGTAAAAGTTTTAAAAATTCTCAGGAAAAATTTAAAATGATAAGTGGTGTATGAATTACACCACATTACTAATCCAATGCATCAATTGGATGGTGAACAAAATTCAAATAGAAACTGCGCATCTGCAAGTGTATGAAGTTTCAAGGACAGGCGAATCTGGTCATAACATATGTGGTAGCTTTTATAGGACTGCCATCATGGAATGTGAGGGCTGCAAGGATCACATGATCACATAAAGTGATATGTGAGCCTAAAGAGTTTAAGCTTTGGTTGAAACTTCAATTTTCTAATACATGGTCGTGATAAGTGGGTTCTTTGTGGCTTTATACTCAACCTCAGCTATGATGCATACAGTAATCGGCTAAGAGGAAGTCGCCGAAGAAATATCGGTACACAGCTTAGTGTTTTCAGGCACATATTTTGAGTAGACTTCTCTAAACAGGAACTTAAATATCACTGTGATCTCATGACTCTTGGAGATAAACTTTGACGGCAACTATCATAGCAGATGATAAGAATAAAGATGAGAGATTGTGTGAATAAGATTACTTACTTACTCAATTGATCATTATCACTCCTTAGTCTGGATTGCAACCTAACTTCTCACATAACCCATTTTGTGTGTGTTAATTTTATCCACACACAGTTTTATCGCGATTAAATCGCGAACTACAGTTTAAAATCGATTCCGAGCAACTAATTTTCGAGCCGCTTTTCATAGTAACCTCAGAGTTTTTGCCAGAATGTCAGAGATGCCTGAGCAAGGGGTTGAATTTCGGGCTCGCATCTGATAAGCCAAGACCTACGAGACTATTGCGACTACGAATGAGTGAATGACATTGTTATCACTTTAAATCATTTGAGCTTAGAAAAGAACACAACTGGACACTATTTTTTAGTTGTAATTTCGTGGTATCACAATGAACCTAGAAGTCCAAGTTGAATTGATTCGGCTACTACTCTTGTGTAACTTAACCCCTGATATTCAAAGGGAACTTAGGATTCTTTCTTCACGAATGCCAAACCAACATCCGCCCTTTGGCATTTAGAACAGAGTGAGTTTGAGGAAGATGTGATCCCTGGTAGACTAAGCTTAAGGCGGTGGACCTGAACCATATTGTGGTATTAACAGACCCACGGCCAATAGAAATATCAATAAATGAAAAAATGAACTCTGTTTCGTCTTTCGGTCACAGTGCCCTGGAGATCTTTTGTCTATTGCAACTTGTTTTAGGCAATTATAAGAAACCTTGTTGGCTTCTTGAAGGCCTACTTCTAATATCATCTTTAGAATCTTAGGCGAAACATGATTTGAATGCCATTTATAAAGAGAAACAAAAATTAGAAAACCAAGCTTATGTTTCGTGAATACATTGCTTTGGTATTCTTCTAGAAACCAAACCAATTAATATCCGTATTTATGGACTCTATTGAAAGTTCATTGCGGCTTCTATGTAAGCGGTACTGAGTTTTTATCTGCACATTAAAAATTTTAGTGAGCCTTGTCTGCTCTTAAGGACGTATAAGATAATACACACTAGAATGTAGTGCGTCTCTCAGCAGATTTCTGGCAAAAGTTCTGAGAGTAAATAAAAAAACCTGCCAGGAAAAGTTTCTCAAAAAATCTCTCGTTCGGTGTCGACATTAAACTGTAGGCCATGCCACTCATGTAAAAAATTAACGCACACAACATAACTGGTGTTATAAGCCAAGTCGTAATTCTGACTGAAGAGTTGTAATAACCAATTATGTATGTCTAAAGAGAGGTTTGCTCTTCCCATCGACGTACTCAGTCCTCTTAAAGAACTTCTAAAGAACTCAACCAATTCGTTTAAAAGTATTTGCAAAAGAAACTGCCCTTATTGCAGCCAACGAAGACCAAGAATAAAAGTGCCTCATCATCTAGTCTCATCCTTTTTTTAAGTCAATGCAACTTCTGTCCTAGATTTTCGAGAGCTCTCAATGGTACTCAGCAATTATTTCAAATACTATGCTTGTCACCACAAGTATTGAAGATCTTTTGCTATGTTACTGACAGCAGGTCAAGCAGGGTCTTTAGATAATCTGGCTTGAGTTAAAGTCTTAGAAAGCGGGTGTGTATCGAAAACATTAATAATGTTCGGCACGATTTATAAAGTTATCTATTATATGAAAAATGAAATTTAAAAAAAAATTTTTTTATTATAAAGTGCATGCTTTTCAAGTTGATCGTTACAACAATTTCGTGTACATACTTTAGGTGCAATTAATTAAAAATATATCACACGCAAAACTCAACGTAATTATCCAAATTAAATTTCAAATTCACTCATGGATATTTTAATATAACTTTTCTTCTTTCTTGTTGTTGTTCTTTTTGTTGTTGTTGTTGTTGTTTTATTTTATTCTCGTATAATTAATGTTCACACTTTAGATTGTAAAACTCATTCTAACAAATCTTGGCAAATATATCAACAAAACCACACGAAAGAAAATCTAAAAAAAAAGAAAAAAATGAAAATGAAAATGAAAATGAAAATCCATTTAATAGCAGGAGAAAAATCTGCATAACACTTACATGACACATCAAGACTAATTAATCATAAGCAAGTGAAATGCCGAAAAATATTTCTTCTCCTCTTATTGGAGTAGAACATTCACTATTCACTGGCTTGCTTGTACTTTTTTGATTTCATTTCACCGCATATTGCTGAAAGGTAGAGAGAGAGAGAGAGAGAGACAGAGAGAGAAAATAAAAAAGTTTACCTGTGCTGCACGCACCAAATATGCCACGGATGCACGGTGCTACCAGTCAGCCAGCCAACCGACCGACCAGTACTACGAATAGACAAATTGCCACAATTGACAGTTAAAATGATAAGTTGGCAGCAAGCATTTTACCTCCGATTCTTGCTTATGGCATCACTCACTCCGTTGCGTGTGTGATGGGTTACAAATCGACTTCCTTAAAATGAAAGAAATGTGATGTGCACAGTCTTGTGGGGAAATGATGGCAATTGCTTTGGACTGCACTTTACGTGTAATGAACAAGTGCTTTCAAAAATTTTCTAAATCTTGTCGGTCACCTTAAAAATTATTTTCTTTGAAAAGGTAGATAGGACAAAGCGTATAAGGGGTAGGGGGAAGAAGATCGGTGAAAAAGAAAATAGAAAATCCATTTAAAAAATCATAACATCCGTCTACTTTGGCGTTTGTGAAGACGAAAATGTTTTGAAAAGAGAAGGAAGTTGCATGATTTAAGCCGATCGTTGAGGCTGTATTATGGTGGCAACACCGGAAGCGTAAATATTGTTGAGAGCCTGAGTAAAACAGGGGAGTGTACGCCATATTTTCAGACAAGACAACTACTTTCATAAGCTGATATGTAGACTTAAAGAAGCTGTGTACCTAAAAGCAAAAAGTCACGTTAGGTATTGTGCTAACATATTGGACGAATGTCTGTGGTTCAAACCACAGCTCAAATATCTCGAAGAAAAAAAATTTCTTTCGGCGACTATATTGCTTAGCCGTCTTCTGGCAAAAACTCTGAGAGTAACACAAAATTGCCATGGAAATCTTCTCAAATATGTCGCTTGAAGGTCAATAATAAAAACTCTAGGGCTCGCCGGCTCATAGATACAATTCAATGAACGCAACATGGGTGCTGAGAGAAGCAAGGTCTTAATCTCTACTAAACTGTTGTACCGACTTGTACGTAATTACCTTAACCCTCTATAGCCTTTGTGGTCATATTTGTTAGTGACTATGGTGCGTTAATCCTCGATAGCTTTTGTAGTCATATTTGTAAAGGACTAGAGTGCGTTGATAGCCCATCTTATATTTCGGAAATCTTATTGGCTGTGAGAGACATTTTCGGTCTGTTCCACATTGTTCCTGTAAAGCGCGTTCTTGTAAACTGAACTGTACGTCTAAGTTCCTCCTAATAGGGTTATAATGTCTGTACTTGAACGCATCATGATAAATAATGTGTTGTAAAGGGTGGGTCATTTAAAAGTTTAAATTTAAAACTGCAATAAAATAAAAACGGTTTGAAAATTTGCCAACTTTATTTGCTTTATTGTGAAGTACAACTGTTCAGTTTAGGAGTGCAATATTTCTTCAGTCATATGGATGTCAAGGCTGGCCTCATCCTATCTCTTTCGATCGGATAAATCTTAGTACACTTTTTCGGGTATATGAGGCTATATCTCGACAATTGCATCACGAATGTTGCCCTTCAAATGCTCAATTGTCTCTGGTTTGTCGGCGTAACAATTTTCCTTAATGGCGCCTCACAGAAAATAGTTGAACGGTGTCAAATCGCAGCTTCTTGGCGGCCAAATTAAACGGCCATCCAAAATTTGATGCAATAGAATCGAATGTGGCATGACTTGTGTGTCAAGTTTCAGCAGTTCTATTGAAACCAAACATCGTAACATCGTTCACATCAATACCATGAAGAGCGGGTACAAAAAATTGGTATCTTCATTGACCGTCGTGGTTACGCCATCCTCATTTTCACAGAAATATGAGCCAATGATGCCTCCGCTCCACAAACCGCATCAAACAGTCACTCGTAATGGGTGCATTGGCTTCTGTAACACTACGTGTGGTTTTTCTGAGCTCCAAATACGGCAATTTTACTTATTAACGTACCCAACATGTTGAAATCTTCATCGGAAAGATTCTCGTTGGCTCATCTAGCGAAGCGAAAACGAAGCGAATGGTCATGCGGCTTCAATTCGTGAACCAATTCAACTTTACAAGGCGTCATACTGAGATCTTTTCGTAAAGTTCGACGCAAACTGCTTCGGGAAATATTGAATTCTTGAGAACGATGATGAGTTGATGTTGTTGGATTCTCACGCACACTCCCACAGCTTCGATATTTTTGGGTGTACGCAGTGTACGAGCTCGCTCACGTCTTCGCGCATCAACAGTAAAGACAAATTCACAAACTTTAGCAATAAAACTGCTTATAATGGGCACTGTTGGTCATTATCTGCGACTAAATTTTGTACGACGTTTTTGTGCAATTTCCGCCCAATTGCCTTTGTTTTGGAAATAAATTTCCAATAAATGCCAACGCTGCTCGAGAGCAAATCGATTCTATATGTTCAGCGGAGAAAATCTACCGAATTTTTTTGGCAGAATAGAATGACAGAAGTATTGCCAGATTCGAAATAACCGATTATTCAAATTTAAACTATTAGATGGCCCATCCTATAGTAACTTTAGTATTTGCTTCTGCAGAAGTTGTCTTGACGAAGGACAGGAAGTTACTTTACAGTTCAAATTTAAACTGATAGATGGCCCACTCTATAGTAACTTTAGTATTGGCTTCTGCAGAAGTTGTCTAGAGGTCTTCTGGCAAACTCCGAAAGTGCTTAGAATCAAGTAACGGGCCCACAAATATTTTTATAACCTTGAAAGTATTGCAGACATTTGGGTTTACTTTCTCAGAATTGCGAGCAAATTTCTTAAGAAGCCTTTATAAGAAAGGAGCTACATTTAAAGAGTTACTCAATGCATCTTGTGAAATGCCTAGCCAATCCAATTTGTCTATGTCTAGCATATTTCATGTAGGGTATCCCAAAGAGGAAAATAACAAACAAACTTTGTATGAAGTTGACGTGTGTTTTGTTACGTTTTGATTACGTTGATGATGCTGTTTTAAAAGCACACGTCCGATCATATTGAAAATATACAAGAATACCGCACACACACACTCACTGACAACCCATAACATGCTCACGTCAGTGAGCCAGACACCGGCAACAAGAAAATCTATTCACAAATGTTTATGAAACAAATATCGCTGCTGGTCGTATTGCATCTTCTATGGATCTTTACAACACGTTCATTACGGTGGCCGAGAAGATGATGAAAATTGTGAGGAGGATGATGATGATGATGATGATGATTGTGTGGTGATTTTAAAAAGAGCCTCCTGTTGGGTCTTTGATTTTCAAAAAGAATTTTTTCGTTTCTTATTTTTAGGCGTTCAGATTTCCAATGAAATTAGCTTTTTCGCTGGTGAAATGATATCGAGAAGGGATCGGTGTGAGTGAGCTAGCAAGTAAGTGAGTGAGTGTGGGGTGTTTTAAAAATAGTTGTTGGGTTGGTTTGGCTGGTGTAAACTTCTGATCAAAAGGATTAAACGTGTCGCTGAGTGAATACTTTGTGTTGCATTGAGTGCACGTTTGTGTTGCATATGCAGTTTGACTTGATTGTTGATGTTGCTGTTGCTTCCTATTTTAGCCGCATGCAAACAGAAGGTGTTTTATTTATTTTCACTTATGCTGTTTTCTTTTTGTTTTCTTTTTTTTTCTTGTTTCATGCTTCATGATTAAAGTGATTTAGGTTTTGCTGTGCCACAGACAAGAGAACTGCTTTTCCCTAGAAAATCTTATTTTTGAAATGAAATTTTCTTTGCACTTCATTGAATGTATTGATGTTTGCAAACACAATGTAAATATTTGTTTCATTGTTGTTGTTGCATTTGGCATGTTCATAATGATGTTGTTGATGGCTCTGATGTTGCCTGTACGCTTGTATGCGATCGAAAAACACTTTGAAGCACGTTTCTTTAATAATTTTTTGCTTTATTTGATGATGATTTTTTTGAATTTGTTTTAAACAATTTATGGGCCTTCTAGACTTTAACATATAGATTTTTTTATTGTTGTTGTTTTATGCAGAAATAAACAATTTCAACATGTTGTTAAACATCACTGCCTATAAAGCAAACAGGTGCAGGCTGCAACAATTAAAAGGAACACACGGCCTTCATATGGAGAGGGAAAATAATCATACGTAGCACGCACTGTATATAGGCATACATTGTTGGAGGATATTTATTAAACAAAAATCTAAAAATATTTGTTTTTAAGGCCTTTATACCTTGAAATACGACTTTGATCGTGATTAAAAACACTTGGTTACTGCTTAGACGTTTTCCTCATGGTTTGCGGAGTCAAGTATTACAATTGCAGGACAGAAGTTTATTTATAAACGAAAGACTATTCTTCTAAGAATTCTTTCTGGTTTTTTGTGAAAGATTTATAAGAAGATTTATGCTCTATTCATATGCAGTGTGAGGTTACTGGTAACAGGTCCCTTCTTTTCAATAGAACCCACTTCATTGTGATCTAGACTGCATGCAGAATAATTCGTTAAGCTACTGTTGTTTCCGGACAGCCCTTGCTGTAACCAACTTCTTCTTTCCTGACTTTGGAGAACTTGGTCAGTACAGAGACTGAGTTGTGTGGCGTCACAACGGGCCACTATGCATGCTCAAGTGAGCTTTTGGCATCAAGGCTAGCACTGTGATCTAACCTAACCCAACCTTGCTGTTGTTAGCGAATACTTACGCCATTAGGACAACATAGGCTTCGAGACACTTGGCCGAATGACTGAAGTTATTTATTTATTTATTAATTAGAATACAATTACAAATTGTAGACCTTATGTAGTGGTGAAGTATAACAGACCAGAGTCTCTGGTTAAAATCTGCCCTCACACTGCACACAATCCGCTACCAATCCGCTATTGCACCATGATAACCGATTTTTTTGTACGCGCTCTACATGGTATTGATGTGTACGATGTTTGATTTCAACTGGATGGTGCAACTTCTCA
>QOCX01002552.1:8695-21564 GCA_005959815.1 Sarcophaga bullata | reverse complement strand
CGGACTGACGCTTTTTCGTTCTGCTATTGAAATTTTGAAAGGCATTCACTTAGAAATTCTTTAACATTTAACGTCTGCGACTTTAAAAGATTTGAAAATATTTTTTAATTATTTTCTTTTCTTTATTTTTCATATTTTTACATAAGTTTTGTTTTGTTTTTTTTTATGATGAAATTATACTGAGATGGAATGTGTACATCACAAGGATTTGAGAAAAGTCTCATTAGATTTCTTTATGATGACTTTACGGTGTCTAAGGAATACCTTGCTACCTGAATGACATTTCAAATGGTCGGAGGAATATATAAACTTTTTTTATGTCTTCAGAACACTGGAAAAAATAGAAATTTAAATAAACTCAGGCCAGCTAAAATGTCTGACTAACAACGATATCGTATAGATTCGTTCACGGCAATGGTTTACACCAGGCAGTTATCCATGTAGTCACGTCAGATGTGAAATCTTTTGAAAACAACTGGATCTTAGATTGTCCCTTACACTACTCGGTTACTGTAGCACTATTTAATCTGAAATAATAATAAAAATATAACAAGTGCCCCTCGGGTATTAGAGTTTATCGCATTTAAGGATAGTAAACTGGTCAACAGATCACTAGAGAACTCATTTAAGATTGTCCAAGAAGATGTCTCTAAAGGACTCTGCGAGACATTAGACAGTAACCTTGATATGGTTTCCTTAACACGGCGGCATTGAAGAAAACAACAAAGCCGATGCCTCCGCAAAAACTGGCACAATGGAAAATTGAATCGTATTCATTCATGGGATTGGCATTACTCTACAGAAGGGCAATCAAATGGTTTCAAACAAACTTCATTAACTTGCAAAAGAAAAAATGGAATAATGACCCCGCGCTTGCAGAGAAATCGGACAGATCTGGCCTAATTTGGGTATAGGTAGGTAGGTATAGGTGGCCGACCCTCCAAGAATCTTCGGACGGACGCACTTAGGCCACATGGGGCCCATTGTGATACCACAATTAATGTTACTTAGTGCTTAGTAGCCTATGACATAGTGCCGGGCATGTTCCCAGTAGGTGAAGAACAGTCTCTTCTTCCTCCTCATCTCTGCAGCTTCTGCAGAAATCATTTGCGATGTGTCCCAGACCAATGCGCTTCGCGTGCATAATTTGGATAAATGGAGAACACAAGTTGCTTTAAACCTGACCACACACTCCGTCTTAACAACCTCATAACAGTTAAAAAGGAAAACTAACCTCTGCTGGCACATGCAGAAAAACTGGGTATTCCCCATAACGACTTTTGCACAAGCTGTAACAACGAGAAAGAAGGGGAGGTGCTAGGATATGTCCATTGCATTAACGCGTCTAAACAAAGGCAATTTGAAATCTCTACCTTCATAAAATTCTTGGAATGGCTGAGAGATGCCAATGAGAATTTTTAACTATTTGACGGAATGGTCAGTATAGGTGTAAGTCTTTAGGGATCTGGAGTTACGGTAGCTGTCAATTGAACCTAATCTAACTCAGCATGTTTGACAAACTTATTTCGGAATTTCGATTTTCTGAATTTTCAAATTTCAGTTTTCTGCAGTGTTCAGGTTCCTTTTGAAAAGCTGAACTATTTGACAAGCTAAACTGTGGTAGTATCGGCCTTATTATTTGTCCTACTCTGTATATGGTCATCTATGCTATTGAACTCTTTTCTTTTAAAGAATTTTAACATTTCACAATTGCTTGGAAGTAAATTGAAGTTTCTTTATTATGAAAAGAATACCTAGGATATGCCTCTACTCATGGAGGTTCAAGCTTGAAAAATTGATCGTGGAAAAGAGGTAGGAGGAAGAGTGTTAATGAATGTTAATATAACTGAATATGCCGAAATTAAGAGACATTTTAACAGGAGGAGAGTTCCACATACTGTGTCGTTGAAAAACAAAATTTTTCTTTAAAGAATAGTGCGTTCTACTGCCCAACAGGCCACAAACGGACGTGCTTGCTCTACGAAAGAGACAAGTGTTACGTAAAAATATATGATTTATGTTACTAAAGCCACATTGTTACGTTTTGTTAGGGTGCTCCAATGAATCATTAAAGCGTAATTCGAAAAGAATCTTTCAAAACGACCACACATGAAAATTGACTGCAAATTGGAGGTGAGTAGGTCATTCATATTAAGCCCTTACGTCTAGATCTTCAGAGGGCCAAGGTTAAAGGAATAGGAATGACAAATATTACTATCAACTGCAAACAAGTAGAATAGATTAGAAGTTAGTGAAAGAATTTCGTTTATAAAAATAAAGCCCTTGAGGCACCTTGGAGCCTGAACTCATTTCATGGAAAGCTCACCAGTTTTGTTTTTAAAGCAGAAAACTATTTGAATTATGAGTCGTAGAAATCATTCCTAGCAATTTATAAGCCATCAATGTAATTGACGATTTTTCAACCTATGAATTTATGTATGTATGCATGTACACACATACATAAGTAACCTATATATCCTATAAAACTATAGGAAATCCTTATTTAAGCTCCACTTATTGATACCAAAACATAGTGTGTGTTTTGAATTTCTAAAGAAAGAAAATAAAATACAATAAACGTGTGTTAAAAATACTTGTGAATACTTTGTGAAAAAACTAAAAAGAATAAAAAATAAAAAAACGAAACACACATGCACATGCCTAGAAAATAAAAGAAAATAAAGTGAAAAGAGGGAAAAAGTCATAAATAAGAACATTTTGGCACGCTGACCTTAAACGGAAACGGAATCCAGCCGGAGGTAACAGTGTCGAATCGTCTCCGGCTGAGGAGCCGCAAAATGTAACTTTACATTCACACACATACACACATACACATACACATATGAATTCTAAGTAACGATACAAATAAACTGAAATACATTGGAAGTTCAAATTGAAAAATTGTTTGTTGACTTGTAATTCATTTTCTCTATTGGGAATATGTTTTGTTTTTGTAAAATTGACCACTAGGAAAAAAAAATAAAATATAGGATAACAACAACAACAAGTAAAGAAAAATGAATAAATAAGACAAAGCTTTGTTGGACAATTAAGTTGTCAATAGAATTTATGTGTCTGCCAATAAAAAGGAAGACGTATTAATTGCCTTTTAAAAGAGCAAGAATGAATGAATGAATGAATGAATGAATGAATGAATGAATGAATGAATGAATGAACGATCGACATTTTGCATTCTGCAATCAAAACCACCATATTTAATGGATTTCTATTTCAAAGCAACCAAACTAAAGTGTATGAGTCTGTGTGTATGTGTAGGTGGCCCATCTCAAGAGTCTGTTAATATTTCTTTGAACATGCAACATACGTTTGCTGCCATACACGATGGTTTCAAAAACCGTGTACGATTAATAAACTCATAAGCCCTACTAACAACGCATCTGAAGGGAATTATCGTGGGAAGCTGTTGACTTTTGATGGGCTTTTGTTAAGCGTATGGCTAATAAAAACCTATTGTTGGCACAGACAGCTCTACACAGATAGACAGAGAAAGTGTAACCACGCAGTTATTTATAGTTTTTGCGACAACGGAAAGCAGGATATGAAATGGAAAACTAAAAATGGATATGTAAACTCAACTGGTGTGTATTTTTGCTTACGAATAGCGCGGTATGGATAGATAGAAACGATTGAAATTGTTTATAGCACGCGTTCTCATAACCAAGGAGTAACTACAGTTAGTTACGTTAATTGTTTGTTTGTCTTTTTGTCTGTCAGTGTCGCTTAAGTGTTAGGGTGGGTTTGACTTTGAGGTTGAAAACATAAACATGACGCTTTGTAGCGTTTGTTGCCTGGGAATTACATATTGAAGCTGTCAAGCAGCACACATAAACAATTTCCAAAAAGTATTATTCAATTAAATAGGAGGTGAAAACCGAAAACAACAACAACGTAATAAAAAAAAAGGTGAAGAAAAAAAACTCATTTTAAACACTGACTGTCGTGCGGCATTGACATTGTTCCCTTGACTACATTTAACCGATGGTAATTGGAGAAGTCAGGTCATAAGTTTGCCCTCCCTTGATTTTTTTCAGTTTTATTTTCTTCAAAGGTTCACATAATTGTCAGTATTTGTTGTTGTAAGCGCGTATCAATTGCGCAATTATAGAATGGATTTTTTTCTTGCACACTTAAGTGCATGTGTAGTTGTCGAAATAGACAAGTTCAGTATGTTGCACGTTCATTATTGTTATTGTTTTCTTTTTTTTTAATAATTTTATTAATATTTGAATTATTTGTTGTGCCACAGCCAAAGATTTTTTATTTGGAAATTCTGTGGGAAAATTTTTGGAAATTATTCCTGCGTGTATGCATTTACTGCTAGTAGTGTGTTGTCTTATTAGACGTGAGGCCACGGTTCAAACCCCATGTCAGACATCTTCAACAAACCGAAAATATGAAAAAAAAATATTTCCTCGGCGAGTTCCTCTCAGCAGATTTCTGGCAAAAACCCTAGGAGTGAAATAAATCCTGTACTCAAGAGTCTCTCTTCTATTAGATAAGCTTGGAGAACTGCTGTAGTTTGTAACTCATTCGTGACTTAAAAAAACTCCACAAGAAGCAGTCTATCGCTGTCACATCACACAATCTCTGTAGCCACTTCACAGATTACTCATGGAAGATACTTAATGCAGCATGAGCAGTGTGACTTATAAAGGCGAACTGTTGTAATAACTAGTCGTTGGTATCCAGATCATACAATGCAGGTCAAAAGAAATATTAAATCAGTGCACTATGGTTCTTATGACGTTCTCAAAATATATGGATCCTAAATGACACCAGCCCTCAATCCACACAAAACAGGTGTCTTTTTCAGGATTCATTGAACATTTTTGGATTTCATGTAGAATGTTGTTTCGTCTAGAAATGGGTCTCTTCACTGAAAATAATTTATTGTCGGAAACAAGACTTAATTTCCTACTGTTCCCAAGTCTATTCAGCGAACACTCACCGTTGTCTATGGTCGTCGATAATGATTTGCCATAACAGAAGGAATAAATTACAATTACTTTGACTAACTGTGGTCGTCGTAGTGTTCTACCTAGTAGGTAGATAATACCCTGTGGTTCAAACCACACAAAAGAACAAAACGAAACTTTAAAAACTATTCCTTACAGCGACTTCCTCTCAAAAATTTTCTTGCAAAAACTTTACGAAGAAATAAAATTGCTAGAAGAAGTTTGTCAAATCTGTCGAACCTACCGTTTAAAGTCGATTCCGAACGACAGTCTTTTTTTTGAGGAACTTTTCATGGCAATTTTTATTTATTCTCAGGGTTTCTGCCAGAAATCTGTAGAGAGAAATCTGTAGTCGCCGAAGAAATATTTTTTTTCATATTTCGTTTTGATGTCTGACCAGGGTTTTGAACTGTGGCCTCACATCAAATAAGCCAACATTTAGGCAGAAATTATGGCTACAAAAACTGTCACTGTCAGTAGTTAGAAAAGCGGCCATTAAATGTCTATAAAGTGAAGCAATCGCTGTAGTCTAGCAGCTAGTGAAATGGCTTGGTAGACTTTAGCTCACGAGTTCAAGTCGGTGAGACAAGACATGTGGCGTAATACCTACTAAGTTTACGTGACTTCAGTGTATTTTTTAGGCAGAGTTCAATGCTATAAAGACTAATGCTGTGTGAATCCGCTATCAGTTAATCAATAAAGCGGCCATTAAATCTCTGTAGCAATCGCTGTTGTCTAGCAGGTAGTGAAATGGCTTACTAGACGATAGCTTTTGAGCTCAAATTCCAGCCTAAACGTCTTGAACAAAACGAAAAATGCAGAAACATTTATTCCTTCGGTTTTCTCTTAGCAATCTTTTGGCAAAAGCTTAACAATTGCCATGGAAAAGATTCTTAAGTCTGTCAATCAGAGTCAATGTTGAACTCCTTTCACTCATGTTTAAAACTAATACATACAACATGGGTAGTGTGAGAATCTCTTTCGACGAGGGAGTCTTCAGCAGATTTCCGGCAAAAACTTAGAGAGCAAACGAAATTGCCATGAAAAGTTCCTCAAAAAAATGTGCCGATCGGAGTAGTAGTCCGCAGGTCCCGCCACTTATTTATAAAATTAATGAAGACACTATAAGTGGTATGAGAAGCTAGGTCGTAATCCTGACTGAAGGATGTAATGACCAATTATGTTTGGAAGTATGTTTGCTTATGAAAACCAAATGAATCTGAGGTTATTCTAGCTGATAAAGGCACCATTTTCGCTAGTTTTTTTAAACGAACTTTGTTTGGGAAAATATATGAAGCCGGCGAAACCCAGTAAGTCCAGCTTCTAGTTGACTTTAATAAAATATTACGTTTCGAGCAGGCTCTACTTAATACTCTTACGTAATTCGAGTAAACCTTGATTAAAACATGAACATGGAAAATTTAAAATAAAATTGGCCAGGCATTACTAATCAAGCTAAGCTTTCTGTCTATCTATTACTGGAGAAAATCTACGGCATAATTCCGTAAAATGCAAATACATATGCGATTTATCTGTGTGTTTGTAATTGTGAAACCATATTTGATTTGAGGCACAATCAATCGCCGTCTGTTGTCAATGACGTAACGTAATCAAAGAACGATTTGTTTTCATAAGGCACGACCAAAAGAAAACAACAGGAGCAGTAAGGACAATAACAATAACAATGGCCAAAAGGCTAATAACGTTGTTGTTCTTTTGCTTTGATTGTGTACAAGTTTTTTTTCCAATTTTTTTTTTATTATTATGCCACCATTACTGGTATTAGTGTTGTTGTTGTTGTTGTTGTTATTATTATTGTTGATACTTGTATGTACACATTATTTGTTCAAATATGCCTTTGTCGTGTTAAATTCTTTAAAAAGCCAAAGTTATCCTGGGCTGACTGGTGGCTCAATGGATGGCTTCATATTGGAGTATGATTTAATATTAGTTGCTTACAGTTCGCCCTGATTTAACACTATTTGCTATGCTACAATGTGTTATTGTTGTTGTTTTGCATCAATAATAATAACCATAGACACACACACACACACACAGTTATATTATACAAGTATAAACAGAGCAATACATACACGTGCCCTTTAATGACGTATGAATGACGTAACATACGAACGGCACGTGTCCTCATAGTGAATTATTTTGTTTCTTTTCCGTTTTCTTAACGTACAATTTCATAACAACAATAGCAACATAGAGAAAAAAAAAACGAAAAGATCTTAGATCGGCTTAGATTTCTATCGAAACTAAATTTACTAGATGCCGTGTTTAACATAACTTTCTAAGGACAATATGATATGAGCTTGAAGAAAGGTCTTCAAGACTATTTTTAATGGAAAGATTTCATAGAGACAATACCTAGAGGTATTTCTGGTAGTAACGTGACGTAACATTACTTTCGCATGAAGTGTAGTTTGAGTGATGCCGGACCATTTCGATATTACGCACTTGGGTAATCTATATGAGGCTTGTATTATGAAATTGCATTGCTAATATGGGGCCTATAAGAACCGGTTTTAAAGCTCATATCATCTACTCCGTTAAGCAATTACAACTCTCAACCATTTCGATTGTATTATAAATTTATATTGCCATGTCGTCTTTGGCTAGACATGTGCTGTCAATAAATTCTGGATGTCCGAGAATTATTTTTCTTACTAGAATGTGCCTGGTCAATAAATTCTGGAGTGTCCGAGAATTATTTTTCTTAGGTTCCTAAAAGTCTTTCTCCTCGTTACACTTCTTTACAGAAGTCGTTGTGATCTTTTTCAAGTCTTCTTTCGTGTGCTTCTAGAGATCAGTCTGTTGTTGTAACTGCTATTGTATTCCTTCCTTGTGCAGCCTTTGTGCTGACCAATTTCTTCTTTCCTAGTTTGAAGAACTTGTCAGTACAGGGACTGCGTTCATCTGTGGCGTTACAATGGCCGCTATGAGTGCTCAAGTGTATCAAAGCTACTATACTAACTAACCTAACCTAATGAGGTTCCTTAAATGAGTTCTTCTGGTCTGTTTAATGCAATTTTGGCTGCATATATCCATATTTGGTACAATTATCTGGTCTCTTTGCTTTTTTCTATTCTATTTCTATTGATTTTCCATTGCTATCTTCAATTTCTTTGTGCCTAGAATCTTCTGTGAGGGTAACCATGTATATCTCCTCAGAGATAAGAGAAATCTGAGGCAGACTCTCTTATGTCCTAATTGGCCATTATAAACCTTTAGTTAGGATTAGTAGCTCACAATACTAGTAGCTCAACAACACTCAAGTTGTATTTAGGATCAATTCAGTAGCTCACAACACCCATGCTGTGTTGTTAATTTTAACCATAAGTGAATAGAGTTTAACGTCGCTCCGAATAACAGATTTGGGCCTTTCTTCATGACAATTTTCACTTTTACCTCAAAAAATGCTAGGGGAAAGCGAAGAAAGAATGACATTCTTCATTTTCATTTTGGTCGACACTCAGAGCCGAGGTTTGAGCTCAAGAGCTTGTCATTAGCTACTAGACTACAGCGATTAACTTCACTTTCTAGGAGATATAAATGGCCACTTTTATGTTTTAGACTCATATCGCATTCACACAGCAATAGCTTTATAGCCATTAGCTTGCTTGGAATAGTACACTGAAGTCGCCATCGTTCTTAGATAGTAATGTGTTGGCATATTAGACGTGAGGGCTACGTTCAAAATCCAGGGTCAGACAACTCGATCAAAAAGAAATATTCTTCCGGCGATTTCCTCTCAGCAGATTTCTGGCAAAACTCTGAGAGTAATAGAATTGTCATGAAATTTTCTTCTCAAGAAGAAAGACGTCGTCCGGAAACGAACATTCAAACTGTAGGTGCCCGTCACTTTATGGGATCTAATTAACTCATCCAAACATATCCTTAAATTGAACGGGTTGAATGACCAACTTGTAATTATGTAATGTTATGTACGCATGAATAGTACAATCACATGGTAGGTGGGCTAGAGCCAATAGAGACATTGTTTATTTTTCCATGTTGTTCAAGAAATGGTTTTTCATTCTCAATTTTGACGTGTGATTTGTTTCTATTTGGGGAATATTGGACTACGTGCATTGGGAGATGTAAACCATTACTATTAGAAGATGTAATTTTTGGCTGTCCAATTGGTTAAAAAGGTACAGCCCAGTACCCCCTCTTATGCTTTACAAAATCGAACTTGGTGAAAGAACTGAAATATCCCACAAACAATAGATGCCTATTCAAATGCATTACATACATACAAATATTTTCATATATAACCTCGATTCAGGATTACGATCTAGTTTCTCCCAGGTATATGTTGGTGTGGTGTTCTCGTTGGTCGATTTCCAGCAACAGATTTTTTTGAAGAAACTTTTCTTAGGATTTCATTATTTTCACAGCATGGTGCCCAGAAAATCTGCTGAAAAAAATCTCTGAAAGAAATATTTTTCATATTTTCTTTGGTTGGCGATAACCTGATCTGAGTTAAACCCAAGGCTCACATACTACTACATATCGCAAAGGCGACGTACTGCTCGCTCTACCTATCGTCATAAATTCGAAATGTTTTGCTTGGTTCACGTTACCCCCTTCTTCCAGAATTGAGCCTCATCGGCTGGGAGAAGACATTTTTGATGAACCAACTACTCTAGAGGCCATTTCAAGTGGACACACCCCTTGTTCTACCATTTGTTATGGGTACTGGACAAAGTCACGAAGTACAATTCCCCAAATTGTGGGTTTGCGAAAGCCAAGCTGAGGAAAACGACACGAAATCGCAGCAACTCTAATGGAGTTAGAGCAATGTTTGAACAGTCTTGCGTTTGTCGACCTATATGGATTTGTCGTTTTGAAAGTTATCCCACCACACTGCGGATAGTCCTTTCAGGTTAAACGATTATGGTGAGAGTAAAATTGGCAAAGCGCCCTGTAGGTTGTTGAATAGAATTTTGCTTAACGCAATTGGTTAAATAGCTTAATGGCAAGAAAACAATTAATGAATTGCTAGGAGTTGAGAATTTAAATTACGAATATTGAAAATATATAAGTACCACTGAGGCCGTTTCGTTTATTACATTCGTATTGCCTTTTATGGTATAAAAAACAAAAAAGAAAATAAATTAAAAACAGAGAACATAGAACAGAGAATTGAACAGAGAAGAGATGAACTTTTAAAAGTTCCTTTCAAAACAATACTAAGCCAAAATGAATGAACATAAAATAAACAACAAGAGAACAGCTATACATACAATATACATATGCATATGTACATACAGTTCCATTTGTATCACCCGGTAAGTCCACACAATTGCCACTCATTTTAAGAATTTTGAAAACGCTTAAACCCACCTTAAATTCTTAAAGTTTTGGTCGTTTGTACGGCATGTAGTAGACAACAATTTTCCATGAGGCTCAATACATACCCAGTGTTAGTGTGTGAGTTTATATTAAAAAGTATTTAGTATGGGATTTACTCATACTCATAGTTTTTATTCGTAGTTTGTCAAAAAACATTTCATACACTGGCATACAATTTGCTTTCAACGCCTGTGGCTGCGTAAGTGTCATGCAAAATACACACTCATATTCCGTTTTGTATGACAACTTGAGAGGTAAGCAAATAAAAAAAAATTGTTTGGCAAAAATGCAACAACAACAACAAAAAAGAAGGAGAAAAAGAAAGGAACATGTTTTCCACTGATCTCAAAAACTAATTAAGGTTTCTCATCAACGGCTGGCTGGTGACTGGCTGGCTGGCTGCCTTATTCATTTAACGCCAGAAATCTTCACACACACACACAGCCCTTCTCACAATTCAGTTTCTAGTAAATAATTGTAGTACGGGTGCTCAAAACTTTACCTTTGTATGTGTGTGTGTGTGTGTGTGTAGTGGAATGTCTCATAATTTCCAGGCGTTACTAACGTTTGACTCATACAATCAAAACACACAATCGACAGGAATTGGTGGCAAGAGTGTTCAACACTTAAGCGTTCCTTCCTCTATCATCAACCATTAACTAGGCAAGTACTTATGAATTGTTTCTCTGCCACCGTTACCACACATACCCATCAATGCAGCGCCGCTACCAAAGTCAGACTACGTTGAAAGCACAAGCATGTTTGGAGCACAAGTTATTTCTGTGCCTCCAAATTCATTGTTGCCCCCTTTCTCCCATACAATGCTTATAGCAAAAGCGTTTTGTTTAGTTTCAACCGAGACCTGGCACCTACAGCAACTAACTGCCATCTGGTAGTCTCGTATTTGCCCTCTTTGCTATCCATATTACATCCCCCCATCGATGGTTGTGGCAATGATGGCTGAGCATGAAGTTGGTGGTGGAGGCCAACTCCTAAACAAACGCTGGCAGCAGCAGCAGCTCCTGCTACTGCTGCCGTTACTGCCATACATGGAATGACGAAACGGTAATATCCTTGTGTTTGGTGGAAGGAAAAAGGAAGTGGATAATACATCCGTCCTTGTTGCTTCGTGTCACCCACTAAAAACTCTTCCAAAGCAAATGATACGCGTGCTATTCCATTTCTAGTTATAAAATATCCATGAATATAGAAATATACATACTTACACTCACACACTCACACCCATATAGTTTAAGTCATTTACATAATACGTGTATATGCTATATTTATATGAGTGTGTGTATTTGTATGTTAGGATTGTATGTGTGTGAGTGAGAAACTCAATGTAAATAACTCACCCAGTTTTTAGTTGTGTTCGGAAAACTGTAACATCCTCCATGTTTACTTTGATAACAAAAGAAAAGCTTTTCATTTGAATGTGTGTGTGAAAGAGAAACCACTACGAATGCTAAACAGAGAGAGAGAGGTAGTTGGATTTCAATTGAGAAAAAAAGCTTTTTCGTCCTTGTGGGAAATTTAATGCAGAGAAGATTTCTTGTTATTTTCGTTCATGTGAAAATCAAACTTTAATTGTGATTTTCTGCTTCATGTATTCTATTTTATTTAGGAACATAGAGCTGCCACGAAGCATCTATTGCTTTATGATAATTTTTTTCATTTTCGCTGTGTTTTAGTTTCAAGCAGAAGTATTGTCTCCTGTGACAAGTCCGAGGTTGATATCACTGCTGTCTGCTGTCGTCCAGAAACAACACCCTCTTTTAACGTATATTGGGTGTAGTGATGAGAAACTTTGTTCATTGCATCCTACTTTTTCTCTTCTTCCTCTCTCCGTTGTTAACAATCAACTGAACTGAAGGAATCCAGAACGAAGTCTTTCGTAATAAGAACTGCAATTTGCCAGGCCATGTGAGAATTCACTGTAATGAGCATGTAGGTGAGCTTGCGAGGAACTTTCACTCCACTTATTGGACTAAGATCTTACTGTGGAGTGGATAAAGATATACTCAAAGAATTTCTTACAACACCTTACTCGGAATTACAATCTAACTTCTCACACCAGCCATGTTGTGTCCATGAGTTCCGCAAGCTACAGTTTAAAATCGACTTTGAACTACAAATTTTTCAGAATCTTTTCATGGCAATTTCATTTCACTCTCACTTTTTAAGTGAAGACTGCTGATAGAAAGTTGGCGAAGAAATATTTCTTTGATATTTCGTTTCATTCTTCGATATCTGAGCTGTTGTTTAAACCAAGGACTCGCGTCTAATAAGCCAACATACTGCCTACCTATTAGACTATTTCATAAGTGATATAAACTGAGAGGCAAAACTTTTTTCTCAAACAAATAACTTTAGAGATAATCGCACTACATCCAGACATATTTGGTTATTATGACCTTTAGTCAGGATTACGACCTAGTTTCTTACACCACTTATGTTGTGTGTGTTAATTTTATACATGAGTGGAGTAAAGTTACGTTGTCTTGATAGTGTATTGTCTTATTA
>QOCX01002551.1:0-13903 GCA_005959815.1 Sarcophaga bullata | reverse complement strand
CATATGGGGGAATCAAATTTGAAAGCCAAGCCCATGAACCGAAAAATTTTAAGCACGAATCATTTTGAAGGCATTAACAGCAGAAATTCTTATGTTAACAGAAACATGTTAAGTTTTTAACTGTTTGCAGACCGTTTTATAACAAAATTTTATTCTCATTATGAACTTATTTTTTTTTAAACAAACCAGACTAACATTTGTTATAAAGAAGGGGTAAGTGCCCTATGCACTCATATCTTCCAAAATGACCACAAATCTGCATTGACATGGTAAATTTTTTTCACATAAAAAACTCCATTTTTTTTAAATTCTTTGTTATTAACAGCAGAAAATTCTTGATGTACAGAACAATGGTTAACTGTTTAAACAGAGATAACAAGCAAACTAAGCCTTTCTAAATTCCGTCAATTATTGCAGATGTTGAATATAAAATTTTTTCGACCATTATGGTTTGTGGCAAATAAAATTGAAATGTTTGAAATGGTTGATGAGGGATGGAGGGAGTAATTTGTTCAAATCTAGATATACCAGTATAACGGTTGTAAAGAGAACCTTCCGGCCTACTATTTGTATTGTGTACTAAGTTTTTTATCTTTCAAAATGGCCAGTAATCTTCCAAAGACTTATTCAAAATATCCGAGCCTAGAATTTTTGGCAGAATCATTTTTGTTCTTAGCAGAGAAAGCTATTGAACTGTTCGAAAGAGAACCCTTCGACCTACCATTTGTATGGTGTACTAAGGGTAGGTGTACTATGTCTCTCATCTTCCAATAGGCTACTAATCTTCTAAAGACTTTAATGTTTAAACATGAAAGTTAATTTTTGTGAAACGATTTTAAATTTTGAACTTATGTGGGATATTCCATTGGTTCTATTATCTCTTGATTACAATTCAGATCGGTTGTAGAACTTTAAATTGTTGCCTCTGTTAAAGAGTTAACATTGCTTTGTTAGCATTAGCATTTACTATGTTAATGTTATAATTGTCTCTACTAAAGTTTTTGGTTTAAGTCTTGACTTTTCAAATTCGAATTTAACTTTACACATAGCCGTAGGACAAATAGAATAAATGGCGGTCTTGATATCTGTCTTTGAATAGGTTGTGTTGCCAACCATCTCCAGAACAGAGTGTGTGTGTATAATTGCTTACTCTCTAGCAATGGTAACAATTAGGTTATGTCAGACAACGTGTATCGTTTGACGATTTGATGAGTTTTAGGATCTTAGCCAATACTGGTAGTACTTCTAGGGAAAGTATTTTGAGTTTGTAGAAAAAGATTAAAGGAAGAAGAAGACGTATAATTAGCAAGGTGTTGGCTTCACTCGGTATGGCAGGGAATTGATGTGCGTATTATTCGAATACGAGGGTCCTTTTATAGGAAAATGAAAATTTATAGAAATAAAAAATTAAAAACTTTATCATATTCTCCTGACAAAGTAAATGTTCTCCCTGTCCCTACCTAAACCATATTGGCAATTAAGTTAAGCAAGTTAATAAATGGAAAAGTTTAATGATAACAACATTCTACATTTACATTAGAATTTAAATCCAAACAAACAAACAAGGGCAACTAGAAAACAAAAAATAACAACAGACAACAAAAAAAATTAAAAAGTTTCTTAAAACAACAAAAACAAGAAAAAGAAAACTTTTCGCCATAAAATAATTTTAAAAATGAAATCTTCCTTAACCCCCCCCTGCTTCTGCCCCCTCGCCTGCCTGCTGCCTGTGTGCTTTCTAATGGCAACTTTTCTTGTGAAAACACATTCAACAGCAGCATATAAAATTTTCCTTACAATGAAAATACACGATCAAGGAGTAGAATACACTATTAACGATCAAATGATGCAATGACTGGCTCTTGGCGCTCTTTCAACTCCATTATAGTCGTAAACAGACACTGTCAGCCAAAAAAAAAAAAAAACGAGCATAAAAGGGCATGTCAGAAGGAAGAGAGGTTAAAAGCCAAACGGAAAATAACTGACAGTATATTCATTAAAAATAATGAAAGAAAAAAAGAAAATAATAAATGCTTACAAAAAATAATAAAGAAGAGCAAAATCTGTAATAAAATAAACTACCATATTACAATTACACACTTGAATTGTGAGAAATTTGGAAAAAAATTCTACATCAAAAAATTGAAAAGGAAAGGGGGGGGGTTGTTATTTGAAAGAAAGAAAATTTTATAGAACAATTTTATAAATTGTATGATTTTTCTTTTAAATTGAAATTATTTAAAAAAATTCCTATCAATAATGTGTGTAAACTTTAATTTAAATTTTTAAAATCCAAGACAACAAACCAAAAAAAAAAAATTTCCATCAAAAGAAAAAAAAAATTCAGCAAATGAAATTTTGACAAATTCTTATGTTTACAGAGCAATGTTAACTGTTTAACAGAGGCCATAATTTATAGTTGTGCAACTGATTACATGTACACAGGATACCAGCTCCTGGAATATATATTTTAATAGGTATTGATTATACCCAAGAGTTCTTTCTGTAAAGTACTACTGTTAATGGAATATACCACATAATTTCTGAATTTATCGATTTTTAGAAAAGTCTTTAGAAGCTTTGTGGCCATTTTGAAAGTTAAAATGCGTTTGAAGATAAATTCGAATTTAAAAACCATAGACGCAAACCCACACTCTTAGCAGCTGCACTTTATGCCTTTAACAGGGCAAAATTTACTATTAACAGAGCACTGTTAAATATTTAGCATGTCAAAAAGTAGATTGGCCTTCTATTTGGCAGTTATTGCAGGCTATAAATATAAATAAAATTGAATTCTCACTATGATCATTAGTACTTGTGAATAAAAATATTGAATTGTATGGAATGGTTCGTAGAGTACCCTCTGAACTACCATTTGTATATAGTCGGGTAGGTGTACTATTTACTAGGTGTTCCCCAATGGCCACTAACTTTCTAGAGAAAATTTAATCGGTCAGTTCTGTCGTGATCTGGTGCGTTAGCCATCATGTCTAGATTTTTAAACGTTCTGCCACCCCCAAAACCGAAGTCCGTGTTTAAGTGCAGAGAACTCATACGAAAAATATTGGATTGATTCTGTTTCTTCCACATCCTGATAGATTCTGTAGTAATTTTGGTGGGGTAGACCGAACTTGCCAGCAAAACTGCCAATAGCGTGGTTACCTACCTATTACCACAGTTCGAAAGAGTACCCTTTGGACTACCAATTGCATATTGTCGGCTAGGTGTACCAGTTCTTAGATGTTCCCAAATGGCCACTGACCTTCTATAGAATTTTCAATGAAAATTTGATAGCTTCAAGGCTAATTTTCTCAATAGCATATTACTTTTGCTGATTATATTAAGAGGCCTTGGAACCTTCCTTTGCATGTATGTAGGGCACTCAATAGACCTAGTGTAATATCCGAATGTAAGTGGAGTTATTTAGATGGATACTGTTAAATCGCTAACAGTGCTCTGTTAAGGGCAACTTTTGATCTGTTAAGAGAAAATTTTGCTCTGTTAACACCAAATGTGGCGCAGCTAAAATTTGTGGATTGTGTCTGGGATTTTTAAATTCGAATTTAGTTTAGAGGAGACAAGTACAGTACCCGGAGGTCAATTTGAGCTATTGTACTAAGTCCTAAAGCAGAGGGGATAATAGAGGAGATAGAGAGAAGGAGAGGTAGTAGAAAAGGGAGAAAATTTTGAATTAATCTTCATACACATTGTTGTCAATGCTTTTAAAACATATGCGACAGATTTTTCTGTCTATACTGACAACTTTTGAGAACCTAGGGATTTTTACACCCAGAACTGATCACGTACTCGACTCATATGTGTTCATGGCTCTCTAGAATTGCAAGTTTTAGCGTTGCAACGTAAAAAGCTAAAACGAATTAAAGAGAAGAAGAGAACTTCTAAGAGAACAAATGGATATTTCCTCCAAAAATTAAAGAATTTCATGTACTTTATGCACATAAATTTACTACGTAATCTCTCCTCACCTACCATTACATTAAGAAAATAAAAAATTTCAAATCTATCACCCAAAAGTCTTTTAAATTAAAAAACTTTCTAGACGTTTGTTTTTTTTCAAATCTTTCACACACTTCTTCACCTCGAGAAACTCAAAAATTTTCGTACGAATTAATAATTTTTTGTTTGGGTGTCTACAATTTGAAATTGTTTAGAAGTGCCTGAATGGGTATTTCAACAATAAAAGATCTCCTCCTGTCATGCCACACACACACACACACACACATGTGTGAGTGTGTGTTGTTAGTCCCAAATGGAAAACCAAATAAATAAGAAAACGTCTGGGACTACTTTGACTGCAAACAATGCCAGGTAAAACAAGATGAATTCGTAAATCCTGCAACAACAACAACAACAACAAGACGAAAAATAATGAAAATTAAGGGCACTGTTGTGTGCAGTGCAGAGTAATTTCGTGTAAGTTTACTTACAAGAAAACCGCAATAAGAAATTGTTTTTCTTTTTCCCGTTTGTTTCATCAAGAATTCATTAATGACAGAAAGAGAGAGGAGAGAGAGAGAGAGAGAGAGAATTTAAATGGAAAACCAACCAAAAAGAAAAACAAACTTTGTCTGTGTTTTTTTTTGTTGCTTTTTTTCTGTTTTTAATTGAAGTGTGTAAATGGAAATTTCCAAGTGGTGATTGTAGTGTTGATGGCATTAAGGGAAATGACCCTTTCGCAGCTCTGCACTTTCAAAAAGTGTTCTAATAATTTTCACCTTTAGGGGTGTTCAGTTTCAAAGTTTAAAAGTTGGAATTAACGTAGTTAGTGTGTTGGCTTATTAGACGTGGGGCCGCAGTTCAAACCTAAGGTCAGACGTCTCCAACGAAACGTAAAATGAGAAAAATATTTCTTTGGCGATTGTCTCTCAGCAGATTTCTGGCAAAGATTTTCAGAGCAAATAAAATTGCCATTTAGAGCGTCTATGGAACTTCTGGTACTCTTTGATTTGATGAGGCGTGATTCCAGTGCTTCAACTACTGTCCACACATGTAATCATGTTCGAAGATGGTAGGTTCCACGTTTCAATCATACGTGCAGCTTGTTTAATAGCCAAAATCTCGGCATCAAATACGCTGGCCTGGTTAGGTAATCTGAACGATCCGTTCAGTGTCAGATTATCAGAGCAAACTGTTGGTTAAGATCGTTATATCACTGTCACCGATGATTCCGCTATTTCCGTGTGAAAGTGTGAGTACTGTATGTTTGTCCGAAAACAGTCTCTGATATCATGCAGTTGCATATAAAACCTGGGCGATTCGGTTTTACTGCATGCAGTATTGTAGCGTGCCTAAGCGCGTACATAGCTTAGTAGGTTTCGGAAAGCCTATTTACACTGCAAACGTTGCACGCTTGCCGTAGTTGTCGTAATTATTATTTGACATTGCATTCTGAGTACCTGCGAACTCATATCAGACAATGGGGTCTTGGCTATGCGCCTAATTACTGCTGCTGGGTACATAACATTACTGATCTGTCAAGGATGGACTTTGGAAGCGTAAAAAACTTTCGCAGAAGGGAAACTAAAATGTTAAAGGCATGACTAATTCAGTTACACTTCCGATGCCGTATTTCAGTCATTAAAAGTCTTTACGTGGCTAGGTGTCGTGTAATCTGATAAAAGTTTTCTAGTGGAGATTCTTGTAAAGGCAACGATTCTTAACAATTTACAGCGTGTGCATAACGTAGCATCGTTTCCATATTAGCCGTTCTTTATATGCAGAAAGTGAGGTCGTGTGTTCCAAATGAGCCGAACAGGCGACAAATATTTCAGTAATCGTACGTAGATTCAATAGATGGTCTTGAAAGTTCCGATTCCACTTCACAGAATCGTATCGCGAACTAATATAAACGGAAGAGTTGTTAGGATATCGTCTAGTTATCTGTTCCGAACAACGAAGTAATAAGAAGGGGAGTAAAGAGGATCGATAGACTAACATGGGCACGACTTAACCACATAAAAACCTTCCAATAAAAAATTCCTTTACTTGCCATAGTCGATGAATACCCCTACTATACGCACTCTATTTACATACGTGCACTGCAATGTGAAGAAGAAGAAGAAGGAGATGCATGGCATACGAAACAAGTATTTTTTCGCTTTTCTTTAAATCTGTGTTCTGTTGTTATTCCATTTTTTTTTCTTTGATATACACACACGGTTTAATAACATCACGGTTCTTGGCTGTCTTGCTGTCATTTCATTGCCTTGATACACCCTAAAATAAACAGAAAAAAGAAAGAATAACAACGCCAGCTGTTTACAATGTGTGCCAGAGTGTTGTTACTTAAAACATCAGCGGCAGTAGCAGCAGCAGTATCAACATCATAATATTTTCCTTATCCTTTACAAAATTCATAATGAATCTGAATAAACATCATCATTATCATCATCATTATCATCATCATCATCATCATCATCATCATACGCATCATTGGCATCATTCGCATCCTCATCATGGTGAACGTATTCATCATAAAATTTTATTACGCCATTGTTGTTGTTGTTGTTTGAAGTAAAACTTTCTTTCTGTTCTCATCTTCTTCTTCTTCTTCTTCTCATTTTCTTTCTTCGGCCATTTACTTCTTTACTTCTTTTTCTCTTGTGGTTTAATTTTCTTTTGTTCTATTCTGTTCCTTTATTTTCTTCTTATTCTCCTGGAAGGGCATGAGTAATACAACCAATTTGGAATTCTTTTCTGGTTCGTTTTTTGTTTTTGTTTTTTAATTCTACCAGAGTGGGTCTCTCTCTCTCTCTCTCTCTCTCTCTGTGCATACAATATCTGTCATAAATTTGTCTTATGTTCTCTACGTCTTTGGCTTCGTCTTCGTTCTCATTCTTGTTTTCGGGGTAATTTATATTCTTTTATTTTGTTGTTGCTGTTGCTGTTGTTTATCTACTCTTTTTTTTTTTTGTCTTGTAGTCAGTTGTCGCTGTTGAGTTAGCGGTATAAAGCAATCGATTGTTGCATTGATGGATACACTTTTTATTTAAAACAGACACGAAGACAATAAACAAACGAACAAATGAGCGTTAAGTACTGTAAACGGACATACCGCCTATGACGCCTAATTTGTATGATTCATAAAGTATTGTGTGCCACTTTAAATTTTAACTTCAATTGTTTACGCCTGCAATGTTGTGAAATTCAAATTTATTTCAGAGGGTGAGAGAAGGAGAGGGAGAGAGGGACAGAGGGAGAGAGAGGGAGAGAGGAGTCATTAGTGTGTCTCTTGTCACAAAAGCACAGTTTACCCTTATGCCAACAGCTGTTAGCAGGGGGGAAAGCACTCTGTGTGGCATATTAACAGCATTGTTCATCACAAGCTTCCATAGTGTTGGAAGAAAACACTCCATTCTGTGTAGGATCTGTGTCGGACTTTTGCTCTCATGTGGAATTTCGTAGTGAACGTGCAATTAGGGACTTTAAAATAAGTCAACTGATGGGCAACTGCCTATGAGCATCATTTAGTTCTTACAATGTGAATTAGATTCGTAGAACAGGAACAGATTCTGAAACATGAATAGTCTAGAACTTGCTTTGAAGTTGTTTAGCGAGTTGGCATCTATTCGTGGCTTAGCTGTAAATCCCGAGAAAATAAAGGTAGTACTTTCAACCTAAACATACAAGCAGCCTCCTTTTTGCCCGTTGACGTAGTGTACGATGAATTTTGTAGTCAGGGGTGAGGCTCACATTTTTTAAATGGGAAATTGTACTGGAAGCCGAATATATTGGTAAAAAAGGAACTGCATTGCTCTTCTATGCTTGTAAGAAAGTCCCGAGCAGAAAAAAGTGTCATCTAAAGGCTTAAGCAGCCTTATTTGATGGCAATCCCTTGGCTGGAAAATAGCTTGACACGTTAAGTTGCATTTACAACACACGCCAGAACTATTTTGACCCACGTATGCCTTATATGATGGCAATTCATTGGCAGGACAACTGAGCTTGACTTGATAAGAGGGACTTATGCATATGCCTACATTATTATCATTGGTGTACTGCGTACCACTTCTGCAATTATGCTGGAAATAATTTTACGTCTCTTTCCGCTGAACTTTTACTGTAGGGGTCCAGCACCTAATTCAAATCTGCTTTTATAAGCGATTCGATAATGAAACGAATCGAAAATCAAGCACTTCAGAGAAGATCGGTACATTTTTCTCTGGTTACAGTTAAGAAATAATCTTTTTTTTTCAGAATTCTGAAACTGACAGTATAGAACGAAAAGGCATTACTGGAAACCATAAAATTGTCAAACCCGAAATCCTTAGTACGGATATCAGAGTAAAATTTCCTATCGAGAAAATCGACAGTGCGACCCCACGGACCAGAATTGCAATATTTCCACAGCGAAATTGGATCAGAACAGCATTTAATCGTACTGCCACCAACTTAACGTTTGTTTCAATAAAGAACGGTTGAGTATAACTAACTACCAACCATCATCATATTCATATATCATCATCTTATTTATACATCATAATCATAGTTATTCGTTATCATCGTACTCATACTTAATTATCATACATACATACATAATTCCACATTCCAATCCTTTAGTCTGGATTACAACCTAGCTTCTCCCAACACTTCTGTTGTGTGTGGTAATTTTATAAAGGAGTGACGGAACCTACAGTTTAAAGCCTTCTCCGAATGACTGATTTTTGAGAAAATTTTCATGGCAATTTTATTTCCTCTCAGAGTTTTTGCCAGAAAACTGCTGAAAGGCAGTTGCCGAAGAAGTATTTTTTCGTATTTCATGCAAGATGTCTGACATGAGTTTGATGGATGCCCTCACGTCTTTTAAGCCTTCAAACCACCTACTAGACTATGGCAACAAATCACCATTATAGCCATACATAATCATACTCATACATTATCATAATCAGACATCATTATCATATTCAATCATTACCATCATACTCATACATCTCTATCATACATCATTGTCATCTTCAATCATTACCATCATACTCATACATCTCTATCATACTCATACATTCATCACTAAAGCCTATACGTCTTATGAAAAGCAAATCGACGCATCACCCTAGACACTGATGGTGTTTCAGATCATATCTGAGTGTACCTGCAACATCATTATCACATTCAATCATTACCATCTACTCATACATCTCTATCATCGATAAGATCGTCTATCATACTCATTACATCATCACTTAAGGTCTTATGTCTTATGAAAAGCAAATCAACGCATCACTTCAGGACGACTGATAGGTGTTTCAGATCACTATCGAGGTGTATCCTGGCAAAGATTAATGAGACTGCGAAGCTGATCCATTCGGTTATAATAAAGACGAACCTTTCGAAACCTATTAGTTTGTGGGGTGAAGGGTAATAATTTGTAAGGTGATGTTATCAACATTTTGTTAGAAGAAGACCTGCCTGTGCTGAGCAATGAATGACACAGCATATATGGCTTTCTTCGTGAACTAGGAAATGTACCTGTTGGTCGAACAAAGGCTAAGTGAAGCCACTTTTAATCTCCAACTGATTTAACGTGAGTCATTGCGCGTATTTGAGTTGAAGTTGCGAAGCATAAGTACTTGGATTTTACGCCAGATTGTTCTAGTCCCCGTAGTCTATTTGGTAGGCTTTTTAGACGTGTAGTCAGGGTTCAAACCATTCTCAGGCATCCCCAATAAAACAAATTATGAAAAATATTTCTTTGGCGACTGCCTCTCAGCAATCTTCTGGCAATAACTCTGAGAATAAATAAAATGGCCATGTAAAGTTTCTCAAACAAATTTAACGACAACATGAGTGATGTGAGAAGCTGGGTCGAAATCTTGACTAAGGGATTGAAGTGACCAATTATAGATGTTATGTATGCATGCTGTCTCAGCCAGAAACTTCACTTCTCTCGCACACAAAGGAAACGTGTGTACAATTAAAATCTTTTGAAAGCAACTTTGCTGTTACTCTGGACTCTGTGATCAGGAATCTTCCAATTGAATTGATTTTTTTCTTCTTCAAACAATTGTCATGTCATGAATTATTATGTTCTCAATCCGTATTTAATGAAGGTTATTTTCTTCTTTAAGAAATACATCACTGTTCTATACTTAAACTGTCAGTACATCAGTGCTATAATTATGGGTGCCTTGAGACTGAATGAATGAAAGAGAACACTGTTTAAAAATCATTTTAAAAACGATTAAAATTTTTTCAATCCTTTTTGGTCTGGTCTTCCACTGTCTCTTGCTGTTTGCATGTTTCAAAACAATTTTCTCAACTTTATTGAGTGTCGAAACAATTTCCAAAAAAAAAAAAAAAAAAAAAAAAAAAAAAAAAAGCAGCGAATGAAAACAAAAACAATTTTTAAAATTGTTTTCAAATCGATAGACCCTTGAGCATTATTTGTTGTTTGAGTTAATGTTGTTTTGTTGTGTTGTTTTTTGTTGTGTGGAATTCTGGTACTTTTTTTTTCTGCTATCGACCACCTGTCAAAAGTCAGTTTCCGGTAAGTGTTCGTCTTACTACACGGCTGATGGTGCTCGGGTGCTGCTGTTGCTGTTGCTGTAACAATTTGCAATTACTTTAAAGTTGTTGTTGGTAGAGAAAACAAAAACAACAACAACAAACAACAAACAATAGAAAAAAACCATTTTGAAATTGTTTTGCAAAAAAAAAAAAAAACAGACGAAGAAGAAATTTTCTACTCCGCTATTGCTATTTGCATCGTTTTTTTTCCCCTTTTTTCCCCATGTACTTTTTTTTACGTTCGTTCGTTTTTTGTTGTAAATCTTGTTTTAACAACTTTAGCAATTAAATGATCATTACAAGCAGCGTTTTTTGTTTTTATTTTTGTTGCGCACTGCCTTGCAATCATTTGCTTAGCGCATACAGCATACAGCAAAAGAAAAAAGTGACGTTATTTTCTATTTTAGTTTCTCAAATCAATGGCGCTTCTTTTCCACTTTTTTTCTCGTACCTTTTCTAAAAAAAACCCGCTGCTAAACTCAGAAACGTTATCCATTGAACCCTTTTTTTTGTATAGAAACGTCGCAAGCTAAACCTACACATCATGCCATTCATTATTCCCTTGGAACATTGCAAAAAAAAATGCAAAAAAAATTGTAATAAAAAACTGTGTTGCAGTATAGAAAAAAGTACTAAAAATTACTGTAGTTTCGTTAATTTTTTTTTTTTGGTTCCCTTTTTTACTCGCGTTTTTACAAAACCAAAAACAACAACATCATCATCATCATCATCATCTGCATCATAAAATCACTTGGGGCAAGCAAGATTAAATGCATTGAATACCGTTTTTTTTAAGTGTAAAACGAATAGAAAATACGCTGCTTGAATGGGTAATAAGTTATGGTACTAATTGTTCAATGTACCTTTTTTGTTTGGTACTTAAAGTTTATTAAGTAAGCTGAAGTTTTACTATGTTAAACGAAAAAGAATTTAAGGAAATCGAAGATTAAGTAAAAAGTACTTTTTTTGGTACTTAAATGTTATCAAGTGGGCTTAAGTTTTACCATGTTAAAGTCGAAAGAATTTAACCTTCGAAGCTTTGTGTTATAAAAATCAATTATAAAGAAAAAAGTACTTTTTTTTGGGTACTAAAACAATATTTTTTCTCTCTTAAAGTACTATTTTATGTACCAGAATATAAGATAAATTCAAAGGTTTTAATCTTAATAACTTAGTGTACTTTTTGCATTTGTTTTCTTTTACAAAAATTAATTATTATGCAAAAAGTACTTTTTTTTTGGTACTAAATCAATATTTTTCTCTCTTAAAGTACTATTTTATGTACCAGAATATAGGATAAATTCAAAGGTTTTAATCTTAATACCTCAGCTTACTTTTTGCATTTGTTTTGTTTTATGAAAATTAATTATTATGCAAAAAGTACTTTTTTTTTGGTACTAAATCAATATTTTTTCTCTCTTAAAGTACTATTTTATGTACCAGAATATAAGATAAATTCAAAGGTTTTAATCTTAATACCTCAGGGTACTTTTTACATTTGTTTTGTTTCATAAAAATTAATTATTATGCAAAAAGTACTTTTTTTTGGTACTAACTCAATATTTTTTCTCTCTTAAAGTACTATTTTATGGAACAGAATATAAAATAAATTAAAAGGTTTTAATCTTAATACCTCAGGGTACTTTTTGCATTTGTTTTGTTTTATAAAAATTAATTATTATGCAAAAAGTACTTTTATTTGGTACTAAACCAATATTTTTTCTCTCGTAAAGTATTTTTTTTTTGGGTGCAGAATATAAGATAATTTCAAATTTTTTAATCTTGGTACCTTCTTTATTTGGTACTAAAGAAATTCTCAACAAAAAAGGTGAAATTAAATGCCAAAATAAAAATAAATTGGCATAAAGTGAAAAGGTAAAGGTAAAGTGCCTTGTTTACAAGAGGTACCTTTTTTAAGCAAAAATTTTGTAACCCCTGCGCTGACAAACTTCATCGATGGAATTGACAGATTTCTGTCAATACAGGGACTGCTCTTACCTGTAACATTACAATGGGCCGCTATACCTGCTCAAAAGCTACCATTTCAACCTAACCTAACCTAACCCAACAATGAAGGAGTTCCCTTCTCTTAATACTCGAAAGGAAAGCCTCACATTTCACCAAGATAACCTCAAAAATATTATAACTGCTATCAGTTTACTACCTTCATTGTTTCCAATTTAATAACGTAGAGTGTCTGACAATGCAAAAAAAAGAAAACAAAATCGTTTGCCCCCTCCAGTTATAATTTGTAAAAAAAAGGAAAAAATAATTAAATTGTAAAAAAAATCCGTAAATTAATGAAAAATGCTGTCATGGTTGATTTGTCGGTTGCATAGAGTTTTTTTTTTTTGCAAATTCACATCTTATTAATGGAAACTGGAAGCGAAAAAAAAGGCATAAAAATACGATAAAAATACAAAAAAATCGAGAAAATCTATTGCCATTAGTAATACAAAATGATTACAATGTTAAATTAAATAAAATTCAGAAAAAAAAAAAAAAAAAAAATTTGCAGTTTAGGGGGAATTTTTAGTGTTGAAATTACTCATAAATTTTAATTGAATTTTAAATAATAAAACGAAGTAATTAAAATGTTGCTAAAATTTTAGTTAAAGTAACTAAATAATTTAGTTAAGAGGTATATTAGAACAATAATAATTGGGAGTTTTCTTTTATTATTATTTAAAATTTATTATTTAAGGATTAAATTTCTTTTATTTTAAATTTATCAATTTTAAATTTTTGAAGGTTTTTTTACTACGTGTAGATAACCGAAGGGAATACTTCAAAGTGTGTAAAAGAAATGTCCTCCAGTTACGTTCGTGCCTTACTCTTAGGCTGTTGGTTTATGGATCTGCTTCAGTTGGAACTATGTCATCCTGTAGTTTTTCTAACGTTTGTCCGAGTTAATTCCATTTGCGTCTAAATTTAAAGCCTAAAAAACACAAGATTATGCGTTCCAATTCTTCACCTATTGAGTTGATTTTCAAACCTTATTTAATCGCCCAAAAATCCTCCATCTCTGGTTCCTAAAAGCCAAATTACAAAGAAATGTTTCGCTGTGTCTTCTTCTTTTTTCGTTATTACAATTCCTTGCGAGTTGTGCTACTATAAACAGAGTAGAAGATCCCATTACGATTGCTATTATGCTCTTGAGACATATTCCAGGAAGATTTAACTTAAATTTTGTTCTGCGTATTACATACTTCATCAGATAAATTCCGCCTCAATTCAACTGCCATTTCCCTACTTTCCTTTATGAATGTGTAAAGTCTGTTCAAGGTTACATACATACTTCTCACGTCTGGCCTCAGTACGGAAGAGAAATACCCACCCTCATATAAACTCTTTCCATTTATCAGTTGAACCAGACTTT
>QOCX01002550.1:0-21570 GCA_005959815.1 Sarcophaga bullata | reverse complement strand
GGAAAAAGTAGGCCCTGATGTTGTTGTCTTTTCACCTCAAGAACCTTTGAATTATTTTGTTCAACTTTTTTGTTTCAGAATATGTCAGTGACTATCATAATACATACGTGCATTTCGTTAGCAACATTTTTCTTCCTCCACAATCGCAAGCAATAATGTTTGGATACAAAATTTTTCGTAAACATGTTCCCAAATATATGTATCTAAGCTTTATCAGTATTTTATGTTTATTAACTCTAGTATTTTCAATATTTTTGGAACAATTCAATCTTATTTTGTCTCTTTTTTTTTAATTGGCAAATGTTTTAATAAATTGTTGTGGAATTAGAACTTTAAAATCCATGTATTTGATTGATGACGATGCAAATATTTTTATTAATCTCTCCAAATTGAATAATTTGAAAACGTTTTATTTTTTAGGCCTTCAAATACATGACGAAATGCATTTGCAATCGTTAATAATGACAAGGGCCGCGCTGTCATTACAATCACTGATACGATCACATGATATTTGAACCGTTAAGTTTATCGAAAATGATGCAAAAACAACAAAAACAAAATATATTTAGATTTTAATATTGGAAGAAAAAAACAACAACAACAATAAATAATCTCTTCATAAATCAAAAGCATTTAAATGAAAACGATGCTGCAGATAATAATGAAAATGAACAACAACAATTGAATGGAAACGAAATGAAATGAAATGAAATGCCTGAGTTGCCATAAGCCGGTATCAGTTGGAAAATATAAGACGATATCTAGTAGATGGGTAGATGGGTAGATGGGTAGATGGGTAGATGGGTTATATATTCATCGCTCTGTCTGCTTAGTTTTCAAAACGAGTGTGGGCTTATTGTTGGCTCTGTATACAGCAGGTGTTTTTCATTTTAGTTTACGTTCCACTGACTCTAATAGCGCAGATGTTTGATGATAAAAAAAAGAAAGAAAGAAAGAAACAAAGATGTTTGCATTGTTTTACAATGTAAGACATTTGTATTGCAATTAACCAGTTTACATACTTACATGCTATTAGACGCTGATGCCATAACTAATGCTGCTGCTGCTGCTGCTGCTAATGCTAAGCGTTCATGTGCTATTTTTTTTTTGTTGAAAGATGACAAGTACGATTAGAGAAAATTGCGTTTTTTTTCTGTTTGTAAGTCAAACTGGAAAAGATCAAAATCAAATGATTTTTTCTGTTTATTTTTGTTTGCATCACACTCAATTGTTATTTGTTTAGTAACAAATTGTAAACAAATTAATTAAATTTCAAACGAGAATTGTTTTTCTAGCTGTTGGAAGTATAGGAAACAATGAATGAAGCCGGAAACTAATTGCATGTCTAAGTAAATTATTTTCATGAGTATTTTCAAAAAACTGTAGGCGTTTATCGATATATGCAGAGTCTCACTCGTAATAAATATTAGTCACCAATAATTGATCAAATGATGACTATCAGAGGAACAATAAACGGCCTTTGGATGTAAATAATGCCGCGCAATCAATGGGTAGTTGGGTTTGGCAATATTAGCAAGGTAAGCCTGTGAATTGTTATACGCTAACCAAATATGATTCAACAATGTCCATTCACATAGTCGATGAAGTTGCTGAAAAACATCTGTACTGTACAGTCCATAAATAAAAACAGAGATACTCAACAGCCATTCAGTTGGTTTAAGTACTCAATTAGCTTAGTCTGGATTACAACCTAGCTTCTCACACCATTTATGTTGTGTGTTTTAATTTACAGTTTATAGTCGACTCCGAACGACAGACTTTTGAGAAACTTTTCAAGGCAATTTTATTTACTCTCCGGGTGTTTGCCAGAAATCTGCTAAGAGGAAGTCGCCGATGAAATATTTTTTCGTTATTGGAGTTGTCTGACCTGGGGTTTGAGCCTTAGTCTCACGCCAAATAAGTCAGCACACTACCTACTAGACTACGATGTCTTTAGGTATTCACTTAACTTAATTGGTGATTACTATCTTTTAGTCTGGATTACAACCTAGCTTACCATGCCACACACGTGAGAGGCAGAACCGACCATTAAATTTTTGAGAAACTTTTCATGGCAATTTTATTTATTCTCAGAGTTCTTTTTCTAGAATACTGCTGAAAAGAAGTCGCCGGAATAAATAGTTTTTAAATTTTCGTTTGAATTGAGATGTCTAAGGCAGGGTTTGCACCAAGGGTATCCAACTCCATTGATTCATTAGACCATCATTACAATGTGTCTTGTGTTTTACTGTTCTATCGCAACTACGATGGATTCTTCTCAAGCGAAATAAGGGGACTTGTTCGCGAGAATCATGTATTCCTACACAACACTCGTCTTTCTCGCAGAGGACATTCGTTTGTGGTCGATTGTCCAGTGGAACGCACACTGTATTACAGACAAAATCCGTTCTTTAGTCAGACTATTCGTATGTTGCCTTTGCTGTCACTTATAATACAAAAAGATTCCAACTTAGTGTCCACAAATTCTACTCTCCCTTTCCTCCTTTGCACAACATCTTTTCCTAGTTCCAATACAATGCACTGCATGAGCAGCGGGCCAACCCCTGAGTGCTGGTGGTACGAAAAAAGGCTTTCATCTAATAAGCCAATACACTACCTACTAGATTACGGCAACTTCACGTAACACATGCTTAATTTGGCTTGTAAGGACTATTTTTTTCTACCTTAGTAGAGCCATTTCTTGCTCCGATTCCAATGCACTGGAATCTATTCCTAAATTCTGTACTTCAAACCCAAAAAAGCAAACATACGTCATTATCCAATTGCAACGTGATTCTAAAGCAAACTATTTTTTCAATCTCCACTCTGCAGACACACATTTCTCTTGACATACAAAATAATAATACTTTGCCAGCCAACTGTGATTTCGATTAAAATTGCCTTGATTTATGGCGAATATTGATTGCAAATATCGTGAAATTCTTCGATTGACTCATAAATCTTAAACCCAGTCTAACAACGCACATTTTTTTTCTCCATTTTGTTCAGTTTTTTTTTTTAATTTTTTCCTCTCTGGCACAGTCATTTCAACTGCACAAGCCTTTGAGAACCAGCTCAAGATAATTTGCCTTCATAACCTATGACCTTAAATCGCATAAAACTTTCAAACAAAATTTCAAATGATCATAATTTATATTTATAAAAACAAACAACAACAACACTAACAACAACAAAATAACAACATTTTTTGTCTGCATAACAAACAAATCATTTGAGTTTACTTTTCTGCCATTTCTGTTACTCGGGTTTGTTACTCTGTCTTCACTTTAGACAAGAAATAACAACAAAAAAAAAATTTTTTTTTTCAATGTAAACTGGCCAACTCCTTCATCATAACGATGTCAGTTATTTCACGAAATCTGATGTTAATGCAGGGAGAGTGTATTTTTAAAAGCCACTACCAGCTTCAGTTTTTTTTTTTTTTTTTTTTTTTTTTTTTTTTTCTTTGCAAAAAATCTTAAATGAAAACGAAAACGACTTTTTTCCTTCGTCGTTTTTTTTTTTAATTTGTTTTTATCAACTTTGTAAAGTCGCTGCATATGAAATCTGAAATTTAACGAATCTGTCAACTGAAATGTCTTGTGGCCAAGATTTATGTCCGAACGATAAATTATAAGTTTAGGAGTGTAGAAATATGCTCGTAAATGCTTTAAAAATCCATTTTTTTAAATACAAGTGCGGAGTTGTTGTTGTTGGCATTGTTGTTGTAATAGCTGTAGTTGTTGTAAAGAATTAATAACTAACGTAAGAGTGATGTATGAAAGGGATGCAGCGAAGTGAAGAGGTGGTAAGCGTGTGGTAGGGATGTAAGCTTACTGATCTAGATCGACTATTCACAAGCCCTACATGTGTGAGTGAAACGTAAAAAGTGATATTCAAAGGAGAACCGAATCTAACAATTGCAAGTACAGTGAGCATCAAAAGAAACTGTATATTATGGATAAAATTCCAACAATCACCGAATTTAACTTTTACCACTAAAGGAGAGTGCCCGAAAAAATTTTTGAATTATTTTTTTTTCTTTTTTTTTCAATTTTAAAACTGGCCATGAAACAATTTTAATATAAAAATAACGGTAATTTATAAATGTACAGTTTCTTTTGATGCTCACTGTATTTAGTTGGGAGGTAGGATTAGTCCTTACAACAATCACCATCGTATTTAATCCTTTATGCAATTGGTGTTCAACTTAATATTACTGCGGGTGTTTTCTTGAAAGCAATTTCAATTGAATTGCAGGCGATATCAGCAAATGTTTTAAAACAGATTAATACAACGTATAACTCCCCTGTCCAACATCAAAAACGGCGATTTCCTCTCAGCAGATTTCTGGCAAAAACTCTGAGAGTAAATAAAATTGCCATGAAAAGTTTCTCGAAAAATCTGTCGTTCGGAATCGCCTTTAAAACCGTAGGTCCCACCACTCATGCATAAAATCAACACACACAATATAAGTGGTGTGAGAAACTAGGCCGTAATCCTAACTGAAGGGTTGTAATGGTCAATTAAGTCCTTTTTTGCAGGACTACTCTTTCTTTTAAGGAACGTTGGACTGTCACAAAGTATCTGCCTCTCTCCCAAAGACTTTTTATTTTTTTGTGCAATAGCCTGTACAGTTTGGTTATCCAGGATTATGGTCCTGGCAAGTGAATGATCCTTTTTAGTTGATCCTTTTATGACGAAGTTGAATTTGTGCAAATGTTTTGGGTCGTTGAGTAGAGTGCAGTGTTGCAAAATGTTTCTTATTGAATATTACTCTTCTCTCAAAGGATGGCACTGCCTGTCCTTACTATCATTTGTGTTGTTATGATTTCATCTCTGGAGATTCAAGGATAAGCATTCTTGCTGGATAGATTAGTTGACAGAGAATTAAAGTCTGCAGATATTTAAATTCAGAACACTTTCAAACACATTTTGTTTCTTCTTCCTTCGAATTCGAACCTGTATAATACAGGAGGAGTGAAATCATCTACTTCTAGAGTACACCTAGACTCTCACAAATTTAAGTGACTGCTTTGAATACCCAGTGAGATATTATCGCAAAAGCAAATCTATTTTCATGATCTCCAGAAATCTTACTTTTAGAAGAGAGATAATAAAGTTGAGGATTAAAGAAGACTTTGTTCACAAATAAAAAATAATTGCCGATTAAACTTCTTGGAGTTATCGAACTGGTAACCAGCACGTATGATTGATATTTATTTGGTTAAAATACTAATACGCCTCAACGTGTTCTTCAATATTTCATGTTAATATAATTGAAACAATTTCGTAAATAAGCTACGCATTTCTGAAACGGACATGGGCCAAGAGTAGTTTTAATTAAATAACGTAGGCAACCAATATGTTTTGCTTTATTTAAGCGCAACTGGGTGAAAAACATCGCTAAAGAATAAACAATAAACCACCAACAGAACGTACATTCATACATAATTGGTCGTTACGACCTAGTTTCTTACAACACTTATGCTGTGTGTGTTAATTTTATACATGAATGGTGGGACCTACTGTTTTAAAGTCGACTCCACAACCACAGATTTTTTAAGAAACTTTTCATGGCAATTTTTGATTGACTTTCAGAGCTTTTGCCAGAAACTGCTGAGAGGAAGTCACCGAGGAAATATTTTTTCGTATTTCGTGTTGTTGGAGATGATTGATCTGGGGTTTGAATAATGTGCTAAAACGGAAGACGAAAACGCACGCCAAGTTATTCCAAGAATCCGTACTGGTAATCGATATTGAATTTCAAAATTTTTTTAGATGAGTTGGATGAAGGCTGAAGAAAATTTTCGAACAAAAAATTGTCAACATGTCCTGCAGCTAAGCTTAGAAGAAAACAAGCCAGCTTTTGTGATAACAAATCAAGCATTGACCACGTTAAAGTGTAAGCGTGATCATATATTCGAGTGGAGATAATAATAAAATTCTATAACTTGTTTAGGGTGCAAAAAGCCTCAACAAGCCATCAATATGGTACTCTTTGGAATGCACAGAGGTCTCTAAAATGTTAATCAGGCTTATACACGAAGGAGTTTGCCTCTGTATGCACAAGAACCTGGTGAGAAAATTGAAATCGACTCAGACGCTACACGTTGACAACAGTATAAGAATTATTAGGGACTACAAGGCAAGTTAGACAATTCTGAGCTAGGGTGTAGGGGTTATTTTATATTGTCGCTAGGTCACTAAGTTCTGTCATATTAAAAACAGTATTCCTTTAATGGTTTCCAACAAAAATATGAACAGACATACATACATACACATAATTGGTCATTACAACCCTTTAGTCAGGATTACGATCTAGCTTCTCATAGCACTGTTTTTGTGCATGTTAATTTAATACATGAGGGGTGGGGTGAGAAAAATTTTCATGACAAATTTATTTACTGTCAGAGTTTTTGCCAGAAGACTGCTGGGAGGAAGTCGCCGAGGAAATACTTTTTCATGGTTTTCGTTTTGATGTCTGAACTGGGGTTTGAACCGAGACCTCACTATCTGCTAAACTATGGCGAACTATGAGCAGAACTTACATAAAATTACTTACTGCCCTTTTGGAGAGACCATCTCTAAAGAACCTCCACGTTTTTATTGAAATTTTAAGTGAACCGATGATTTTACAAAATCATTTCAACGATAACCATTAAAACAGCAAACAATACGCATTCAACACATTTTAAAAATTAAAAAAAAAATTCAATTTTTTTCAAATTAAAGGAAAACATCGCCGCTTTTCTAAAGCGTTAAAGTGTGCTACGAACATCAGACAATACAAATCTCACAACAACAGACATGGTTAGATGATAGTCTTTCTTGCATTGCATTATGCATTGCAAGTGTTAGAAGTTCATAAATAAAAATGCGATTTCTTTCCACCTCTAAGAAAGAGAGAGAGAGAGCAGTACGCTTAGAACATATTTGATTAATTGCATTTCACGTTGTTGGTCAGTTCGATGCTGAGATTCTGAAATGCAGTCATCGAATGCAATACTTTTTGTCGGTTGCTATTGATCAAAACGGCTGAAGGCCATAACTGCAGACGCTGCGCTGTTGTTGTTGTTGCGTTTGAGAATGCCGCTAGAAATTTATTACAATGAAACAAAAAAATGTTATGAGTGTGAACCACCTGTGTGTGGATTTTTTTATCGATTTTTTTCTATCGATTTTTTTTTTTTTTTTGCCATGCAACTTAACTTTAAGAGACTGTGGGTTTAGAGTTGGAATTATTGTGTTCCTAATGAATAATTTAAAATTAATTTTTTTGTGTGGTAATGGCAGTTATGCTAAACGGTAGTTTTATTGTTAAATTCCTATAGATTGATGGCTATTGGTAGGAGAAGAGAAGAAACAATAAATAAAAAGAAACAAAAAATAATATTCTGCAGTTCTCTTAAACTTTTCTTAGGAACTTTACAAAAAAAATGTTTAACCTCAATCCAAGATACGAACCTGTGGTTCAAACCCCCAGCTAAGATATCTCGGGTAAACAAATAATAGAAAAAATATTTCTTTCGTTGACTTCCTCTCATCAGACTTCTGTCAAAAATTCTGTGAATAAATAAAATTGCCATGAAATATTGCTCAGAAACTGTATGTTCCACCACTCATGATTAAAATTAACACACACAACATGGGTGGTATAAAATGCTAGGTTGTAATCCTGGCTAAAGGCTTGTAATGACCAAATAAAGGAATACGTGCTATGGCCTTACTACTCAAGAGTAAAATAATCAATTGAAATGAATCCAACAAAATTCTGATGACCACACAAATGCAGCAACCACAGTGACCGCAAGCTAGTTTCAAGCATTAATTTTTTCTTTTCTTTTTTTGGTTTGGGAGTAGTCTAGAAGTTGCCGTAGTCTAGTAGGCTTATTAGACGTAAGGCTATGATTCAAACTCCAGGTCAGACATCAAAACGAAAATAAGAAAATATTTTTTCGCCGACATCCTCTCAGAAGATTTATGGCAAAAACTTTGAGGGAGAAATAAAATTGCCATGAAAAGTTTCTCAAAAAATCTGGCGGTCAGAATCGATTTTCAACTGTAGGTCCCGCCGCTCATGTATAAAATTAAGATGCACACAACATAAATGATGTGAGACACTAGGTCGTAACCCTGACTAAAGGGTTGAAATGATCAATTATGTATGTGTGTAGGTTAGTTATTCGTTAAACAGCCCTATCTCTTATAAGCTTTAGGTCAGGTTATGTTTGCGGATAGCTTGCCGTTCACAGGCAATTTCATTCGATGGCCATGTGCTGCCCATTATGCTGCCCAGTATGGGTTTATAATCTTTGAGTAGGTGTTTTTTTTTTTTTTTTTTTTTGTTTGGGAGTAGGTAGGTTAGCTATGCGTTAAACAGCCCTTTTACTTCTCTTATATGCTTTAGATTAGGTTAGGTTAGGTTAAGCTAGATGAAGTTAATTTAGGTTAGGTTAGTTTAAGTTAGGTTAGGTTGGATTAACGGGTAGTTTGTCCACTCGGTGGCCGTATAGCCACTGTTGCCCAGTGTGAGTTTATAAGCTTTAAGTGGTAGACTTTTTTTGTTTCTTTCTACATTTCGTTCCACTGTGCATGTGTAAGTTTTCATACGCTTGGCACAAAAATTGCAACAAAAACGGAAAAAATAAGAAAAAAATTCAATAAAAATTGAAATAAAAATTGCAAGTTTCTACAAATAATTTGTATGGCTTTAGCAGTCGTTATGGAAAAGGGTAATTATACACCTCATGATTAGGAAAATATATACAACAACAACAACAACAACAATAATAACAAAACAATAAATGGAATATCAATGAATGAATGAACGGTTAGTACTTCGTATAGAAGCCATAAGTATGTAAGTAAGTAAGTAAGTAAGTAAGTAACAAAATGCAGTAGCAATACAAATGTACATGACTTATGGTACGGTATGGTATGGTATGGTATGGTATATGACGAGGCCACCTTGCCAACTTTTCCTCTCTGTCTGACTATTGAGTGCGGCTTCACTAATAAAAAATTATGGATTTTTATTTTTGAGACCAGAATCGTACATATTTATGTGAACTGTTGCTGTTGCTATTGCTGTTGCTACTGCTGTTGCTAGTGGCGCTGTTTAAGACATGGCGTTATTGTTATTGCTAATGCAGTTATTTTTGTCGTTGTTATTGTTAGTGTTAGTGTTGTAATATGGTATTTTTGCAGCAACTGCTAGCTACATCCCCTTATAAAACCAGCAGTTGGTGGCACTTGTCTAGGTAATTAAAGCTTTTGGCGATATTATATGGAATTGACGGTTTTTTTTCGGATTTTTTTTGGTAGAATTAAGTGCTAAAATGGCCAAATACGTGTGTAACTTAACTTAATTTAATTTTTAATTTTTTTTATTATTTATTCATTCTTAATCTCTTTTGCGAAAAAATTTTTCGTTTTTCAAAACCACTTGTAGCATTAAGCGCTTTACTAGTTCAAGTGAAAATAATTTCTCAATTGTTAAGATTCTCATAAAAATGTAATCAATTCAGCTGTTTTTGACATAAAAGAAACTTAATATTTGACATTTCATATAAAATTTGGTGACAGTTCGTATTGTTTCTGCCATTTCGCTATAACATTTCAAATGAAACGAATTGCATTTGACCTCAGACGTTGTTTTAGTTAATCTAATCCATGATAGACGTGATAGACTATTAAAGTTTTAAGTTACTTAGTTAAGCAAAAACAAATGTTTGGTACTTAAAATTGATTGAAATTAATTTTAAATGTTAACGAATGTTTAAATAATCAAATTAATTGACTTGTGATCCGTTATAAGGTGACAGTTGAGTGTCTTTAAATCTAAGACAGTAATCCTTAAATTTTCATTGTTTAAATCGCTGTTTTAGTTGATATAGTTTGTTCCATCTACTCTAATTTTTCTTCAAAAGTTGTTATTTTATCCTTAAAATATAGTTACGTTTTACCTTTAAAAACGTTTGAAATATGAGCTCGTATGATTGACATAAAAAATAAAAATAAATTTGTGTTTTAATTCTATTCAATCCTTTTTAATCACAAACTTTTGTGTTGCCATGTTTACAATGATTCTAAACAAACAATTGCTTTATTTGTTATTCCCTTGTTTATGCCCTTTGCAATAAACAATAACAATTACGACACAATTGCTTCGTTGATCTTTGTAACAGAGATCTTCAAACCACGATTGGTTTACTTCACACGCAACGCGTCTTCACACAAGACTGACTGAACTTCTACTCCGATTTTGCATGCTTTGCCTTGCCTTTTATATAGCGACGTAAACAGTCTAACGAATGTTCTTGAAGGCGTACGTTCGAGGCTTTGCCTTCTCGAAATCACCATAAATTTAAACAACGATGTTTACATTTATTTATGCTTTCATGTTTGTTGTTTTTGTATCTTGTTTACATTCGTTCTTACAGCGTTGTTGTTGCTTTTCGTTTGCTTATTCCTTTTTTTTTCGTTATACTGATGTTGTTGTTTTATTCTTCATTATTTGTCAATCAAGCCAATACGTTGTTGTTGTTTTGTTTTTGTAGCTTTTTTTTAACATTTTAATGTTAAACGATGTTACACCGTTTCCCTTTTTGGTAACAATATATTATTTTTCCTGCAATAACCAGAATCAGATAAAATCCACTCGTAACAAACTTTTCTTGTAATCATCGTAGATCGTCTGATAACTCCTTTCAAAGCGGATGGCCTCTGCCTCCTTGAGTAAGAATCATCTTATCATCATCTTCTTTAATTATTTTTGCCTTAGCATTAGAACGCTTGGTATACACAAGAACCCTTGCTTGCGCTAAAAAATGGTAATTGATTTAAACTAGGAACCATACCCATCAGTTGGGTCTTCAAAGCATCTGCGTAAAGGCCTCGTATAAACGTAAGTCTCAAACACTTCGAAATACGTGTAAATAAAATCTTTATTTAACGAAGCACTATATTGTGACAACAACTTAAAAAAACAACAAAAGCAACAACGTGAGATATCGTTCGAAAGGTTTCAAATTTGAAAAAAATTAAAAAGAAATTTTTCTTTTATTTTTATAAAGCTTCTCTTCGGAATTTAAATTTAAGCCAATTCGGAGAGATGGAAAAGTTATCAAACCCCAGACCAGGAATCAATACGAAAATATCAAGAAATATTATTTAGGCCACTTCCTCTCAGCAGATTTCCGGCAATAACTCTGAGAGTAAATAAGATTGCCATAAAAAGTTTTCAAAAAAAAAATCTGTTGTTCGGAACCTACTTGAACCTACTGTAGGTGCCGCCGTTCAGTGGTGTGAGAAGTTAAGTTGTAATCCTGACTAAATGGTTGTAATGACCAATTATGTATGATGTATTTCAGTATGAAGGCATCAGTTTCCAGCCAAATTCTCTCAGTTACAGTTTCTGTCGAATTATCAAACATGTGTGTGGTTTGGCGTTGCCATAATGAGAAACAACATCAATTTTGTTAAACAACTCTGGTCGTTTTAGTTGGTCGGATTGCTTTAAAATTATTAGTTTTCGCCAAAATAGTTTAAAATCAACCAGATTACAGAGAATCATAATGAACCATACTCATCCAATCCCAACAGAAACATTTGAACCATGTTGCTAAACCCATAGTTTTTTCCTAAGTTATTAACATATGCCATCCACTTTTTTGCATCATTTTTTTGCTTCAATTTAGTTCGGTTTTTGCTACATTCGAGCAGTGTATCGCAAATTCCGTTCACTAAAGTTTTCATTGATAGTTCATGTGGCACTCAAACAGTGAGCTCCCAAATAATTGTGATAAATAGCTAGAGCCCTTTCAAAGACCATTCTGTTTATGTGCCCATTTTTTCTTGAATTTTTTATATAATTTCGTCGACTTTTTTTAGTAACTGGTCGACTAGAACGAAGTACAACTTTGAATTGCGAAATATAAGATTAGAAAAGAACAAACAATTTTACTCTTCCTTGCCTAGCTTCGGCATCATCATCCTCGCCGTAGTCTAGTACGTAGTCTGTTGACTTATTAGACGGTAGCCTGTGATACAAGTCTTCAGCTCTGATATTTCGAACAAAACGAAATACAACAAAAATATTTCTTTGCGTAAGGTACTCTCATTAGATTTCTGTCAAAAGCCCTGAAAGTTAAATAAAACTGTGATAAAAAGTTTCTCAAAACTTGTCGTTCGGAGTCAACGTTAAACTATAAGTCCCGATATGCTTGAATAAAAATTAACACTCAGCATGGTTGGTGTAAGAAACTAGGTTGTAATCCAGACTAAAGGACACCGAAATTGCTTATTCCGAGCTGGTTTTTTTTTTTACTTTTAATTCAGTTTACGTTTGTTTGCGTAACTTGAAGAATATTTTGTTTACTGGGTTGTCTAAAACACTGTCCTTCTTCATTCGCACATAAATATGAATTAAAAATTGATTATTTACCTTAAGATATTATAAATAAATATTGTATCGTATGAATGAAATGTTAAAGAACATATCCAATATATGTACCTTTATTACCCAGTGAATCTTTTTGTGGTATTGAAAAATCATTAAGGGATCATGCAACACAAAATTCTTAAATTTTAAAAAAAAATTTAAAATTTTTTATCATATTTTAAGAAATCATTCAAAAAATTATTTTAAACCAACAAATGTTTGTTGGTCTTTCATAATTTTCAAGTTAATAAATTTCAATATTTTAATGCCAATATTATGGACGTGGTGGCATGGGCATGAAGAAAATTTTAAGAAAATAAATTTAACAAAAAAACACAGCGATTCGTTGAGAAAATTGTTAACAAATGATGAAAATAAACAATTTCTAATAATACATTTAAGTGGACCATCATAAACCAAAAGATATCTTTAAAATTTCCATCAGCATCATCATCTTCATATATGGTATGTGGTATATGGTATATGGTGCATACATATATCATGATCTCAACATCTGCTCTATCATTTCATTAGCGCTCACTTAGCAGCTCCAGTAGCAGCAGTATCCAACATTAAAAGCTTTGCTATCATAGAGACATAAGGAGAGAGAGAGAGACAGAGAGAAAAAGAGAGAGAGAGAGAGTGAAAATCTATTGAAACAATAAAAATTATTTCACAAATAAACAAAAAAAAAATGAAAAAATCTTAAAAACATGTTGAATGATCTGAACGTAGTGCTGAAAACCTTCTTTGGTTTTGATGAAAATACTGTTGCTGCTTGCCTCGCCGCATGTGGAGGAAAAAAGGCAATTGTTTAGAGTTGTTTGAATAGACAAAAGCCGTAAATAAAAAGAAAACAAATTGGCTTAAAAAGAATTTTTTGGGCAAGTGTTGAAAGATATTTTTAAGAACCCAAGTGCCTACAGTTACTGCAATATTCAGCCCGGTATTGTTATCGTCTCGTAGTTTTTTTTTTAATGCAATTCCAAGACATAAGACAAGCCATGCAATTAAAAAATATGCAATAAAATTCAAGCTATTTACACATCGTAATTATTCTTTAGTTTAATAATTTAATTCTTTAGTAATTGTTTTAAAAACTTATTCTGACTATGACCATTAATTTGAAAAAAAAAGGATACGATAACTAGACAAAGAACTTCAATCATCAAAATGCTTTATTATAGGCACTCATTATATCTTAACAATCTCTAACGATCTGTAAAATAGATCAGATTTATTAGAAAACTAGATTTAATGCTATGGCAGTACAGAAGCTATGGTAATATTAAAATTTTAAGTAATGTTAATTTCGATATCCCAGTTGACAATACGATACGTGTTCTAAGTTTTATAATAAAAAGCTACCAAAGGGATCATGTAGCGTCTAATTTTTTTCTTGACGTCATACGTACATACATAATTGGTCATTACAACCCTTCAGTTCAGGATTGCAACCTAGCTTCTCACACCACTAATGTTGTGTGTATGAATTTTATACATAAGTGGGGGACCTACAATTTAAAGTCAAGTTTTTGGCAGAAATTTGCTGAGATGGGGACACCGATGAAATATTTTTTCCATGTTTCGTATTGTTGGAGTTCATTGACCTGTGGATTGAATCGAGGCGTGACGTGCAATAAGCCAACACACTACCTACCAAACTACGGCGACTTCCTTGTGATACTAGATTCAGTTTAAAATTAAAATAATGAGGCACACTGTAAGCATCATGAAGAGTCATCTAAACACAGGGACTCGGACTCACTTATGAATCGAGCAACGTTTCTTATCCTATAATCAGGAGATTCCCTAAGGGATATACAGTAATTTCGTACGTTCACACAATTACTGGACAGTAAAACATTATGTGATAGACAGTCTTTTTCCTATACTCCAAGCTTCAACTGCTGAAAAAGTCTCATCGTATTAGAAAATCTGCCATGTGAACAGAGGTCACATAATGAATGTCAATTCGGTGGAAAGAAAAACTTGTTTCGTCTTCTCTGAGTTAAAATTCAGCCAGTTCAACCTAGCTGTCGAACAGACACGCTCATCTATCCAGAAAATGTTAGCCAAGATATGGAATTTTTCCTTTTTTCCAGTTTAAGCATGGTCATGGGGACCAAGTCGCCTACCGGTTTTCCGCCATTTTACAAAACAATATGCGACATTCTTGATAAAGCATGGACGTCAATGGGACGTCTGGCTGGGCAGCCATTTAATCAATATGGTGATAGCCATGTCTTCCGCCAGGAAAAAACTGCTCTGATCTGGGAGTCGGTATGAGGTCCTAATACTCAAGTCCCCTAAATACATATGCACTAACTATCGTTTTTCTCATCCAAGCTCGAAACATTAATATACAGTGAGCGACAAAATAAAGAGATAGATTTACATTTTTTGTGCCGAATGACACATTGATTGCCCCATAAAATATTCCATTTGTAGTGTGCACCACATGCAGCAGCATTTTATGTGGCATAATACGTTATTCAACAATATCAACAAACAGTTGACTGTAGGTAGGGTGATTTATAGCATTATAAATGGCTAATAACACCTGCGATAAAATTTTCAAATTATATGACGCGCTGTTAAGAATCATCGTTTGAATCTCTTTGGTGCAATAACATCGACAGCCAGCCTCAATGCAGACGATGATGATGGTATTTGCAAAACAATTTCCGCAATCATTATGTTAAAGTGCTTCTCTATGTTGATCAAATAGACAAACAAACGAACGGCATTTGCATTATATGTGGCCCGTACACACATACATACATACCTCGTATGTTCGTTCATTCGTTTTGGATCGTAAACAGTAGCCGGGGTTATATGAGCAGCAAAACGAACAAAACGAATAGCAGCCAGCCATCGTCGACATTCATAAAACCGTCGATCGGATGTTATCGAAATGAAGAGCACTTTTAACAAGAATGAATGAATGATGAAAGAATCGATACAAATACACACACACACACAAACATAAAGAAAATAATTTGTTTTCGTACACCAAGTATCATAGAATTGAGAGCAACAGCAGCACGAGTCTTTTTCAACTGCAACGAATCGAATACATGAGCAACAAACAGCATATCGATCGATGCAGTAGCATTTCTATAGTGCTTCAGATGGGGAGAAGAGGCTCTATGTGGTATTGGTGCTAGAGAATGCTCTTTAAAACAGAATGAATTAAACAGTAACAACTGCTATACAGAACAGAGAAGGAAGAAGAAGCGAATGTACTTTCTATTTAACGAGTGCATCCAACAAGAGTGTTGGTACATCCAACAACAACAACAGCAACAACAATAACAATAAAAAAAGAAGAAAATCAAAAATGAATTGTTGGCTTTAATCATTGACACATAATTTTGAACAAATAACAGGTGTTGAGGCATTTTAATGAAATATTTTATTGACCACTAAATAATCTGTTTATGAGCCAAACGTTCTTCTTTTATGATGATCATCATACGGAATGGTGATGATGATTATGATGATGGCGCAACAGTAAATAGAAGATGATCTTCATTGTGTTGCTGAGAATACAAATAAATTTCATTTTTTTTTTTTGATCACCTTTGTGTAGGTTTCTTCCTCTTTAACGAATTGAATTTAAACGCCACAATCACTGTCTCTGTCTCTGCCTCTGCCGCTGCTTAAGATCGTGCAGAGGGAGCATTGGCATCAAAGAATTTTTTGGCTTTTAAACAAATTTTGATGGTGATGGCGTTAAAATTAAACAGAATTTTAGATTAAATGGTTCACCAATTTGCTTGAAAGAAACACAACTGAAGGGGAATTAGAGGGGCAAACAAGCATTGAAAAGCAAATTCACTTTGTAACTAAGAAACATACCCACAAACTCCAGGTTATTTGACTCACTTTAGTGTACGTAGTTAGGTTAGGTTAGGTTAGAGGACGTATGTTTGCCAATTGAGGCAAGTACAATACCCGGATGTCCAGTGGACCCATTGTACAACGTCGTAAAGGGGAGTGAATAATAGGAAAGATAGGGAAAGAGGAGAGGAAATAGGAAAGGCAAAATGAGGAAAATGAGTTACAGAGTGAACGAATTACGCAGACCAACAAAATACACAGGAGAACACGACTACACTATTGAAGCCCTAGCACTTCTCAACTAGCTTAAACTAAGAATAAATCTATGGAGAGCCTTGATGTCGGCTTTCGACACAGATTCCAAACCCTTAAAAAAGCCTATTAAAACCTATTAAGGCTGTACAGCTACTGAGGAGGTGTTCGATAGCGTTCAACTCCTCCTCATCGCAAAAAAACCTGCAATAGTTCGGCTGGGATCTTTTGCAAATCCTTGTCAGCGATCTTAGTGTATGTAGTGGTCGTGCATAAATTTTTTGAGGACCTCAACCTATTAAGGCTGGACAGTTACAGAGGAGGTGGTCGATAGTCTACAACTCCTCCTCATCGCAACATACCCTTCTATAGTCCGCGTGGGACCTGTTCCAGATCCTTGTCAGCGATATTAGTGTACGTACTAGACGTGCATAAATTTTTTGAGGATCTGCAGTTTTAAGTCGACTACGAACGAAAAATTTCTTAGAAACTTTTCATGGCAATTTTAATTTTGTCTCAGAATTCTTGCCAGAAATCTGCTAAAAGGAAATCGCCAGAAGAAATAGTTCTTTCATTAGTTCAATTTGTCTGAGCTGAAGTTCGAACTACAGGTTCTCGTCTAATCAGCCAACACACTTCTTACTAAATTGTGGCTAATATAGCATCGCACAATGTGCGTAATTCAACTTAAAAAAGTACAACAGAAGACGAGACACAAGCATACAGTGAAATTGCTATACAGTCACTTACCACCTAAAGAGTTGACTCGAGATTTTTATTTGGCTGACTGAAAAATCTTTAATAGCTAGTCAGGAGAAATAAGCACAGGCTTTGCTTGAACTTATGCCATGTGGGATTACACGTTAATAAACAGGCAGACGAGTTTGCCAAGAGAGAAGCTTTTCGCACATGTAATGAAGCAAAAACCTCTCTATGGGGTGGAGACATTAGTTCAGAAAGGTGAATACTTTTAGCTTATCATACAAGCTTGAAGAAAGAAATTTGAATCGTACATTATGTTAGCCAGAAATAACCAAAGACTAATAATCGGTCCTTTCGCTAGGCATTGTAGATTTGAACTGCATTTGAGCAGCATCGAAATCATCTCAATCCTTCAATTTTAATTTCATAAAAAGGAAAACGAATTACTGGAACTCCTAACACGAATTTTTGTGACGTTAATACATTTCAGAAAAATTACAGTGCGCATCAGAAGAAACTGTACACTAAGAATAAAATTCTAATAATCATCAAACTCATGTTCTACCACTTAAGGAGAGTGCGCGAAAAAATTTGTTAATATTTTGAAATTTTTTTTGTAATTTTTTTTTGTTTCCATTTTAAAAACTGACAAGGAAACAATTTTATAATAAAAATAACGGTAATTTACGGTAATAATGTATATTTTTAATGTACAGTTTTTTTGACGCTCACTGTATCTGGATGCCTATTTGAAAACAAATAATATCACGAGTTAGGAGGGTTGAGGACACATATATAGAGAAACCCTATACAGGTTAAGGACAGTATAATAGATCGTCTGGTTGCAATACATCGCTGTAAGACTTCTCTCTGTGAATAATATTTTCTTCCTCTTTCTTTCGTTATTGTTACTTCTAGTGTCCTCTTGTCTCTTTAGTTTTCGCATGTCTCTTAATTGGCTCACCTACGTGTATAGCATTAAATATCCACCCACATGCCTAATGTGTAGGTTAAATACTACACCCTGCATAAACAATTCATTGAAGAATTTTTTTTTTTTTTTTGCTTTTGTATACATTGTTGTCATTTGGTTCTCATATGTCAAATTCATAAACAAATTCTGCAAAATTTTCATAAACATTTTTGCTTTTGCTTTTGTTTTTTTTTTTTTTAATGTCACATACCAAGCAAACAACAATTGAATTGTTAGGAGGGGGGGGGGTTTCTTTAAGCAAAAAACCAAAAACGATCTTTCGACAGCAGCTGCTTGTCAATCTTCTATTTGGTTTCAATCTCTATTTGTTGCTTTTTTCTTTTCTTTTTTTTTTTTGCGGTGAACTAAAATTCACTGAAAAAATACGCGAAACAAAATCGAAATTCAAAATAAATAAATGATCACACACACACACGCACACACACAAAATGTCTGAAAATTTAACGCAAAATGTCAATTGTTTTGCCAGAGTGTGCGTGTACGTGTGACAACAATAGAATGAAATTGTAACGGACATACATAGCGTATGTATGTCTGTCTGTATATACATACCTATGAACAGACATATTTTGTCTCTTATTTTAGCAATAAAAATCGAAACAAAAGGCCAAGTGTTCGGTGGATTGGTTGGTTGGTCGGCCGGTCAGTGGCCATCAATGATAAAAGAAAGTGCGTTTGTTTCTGTCATTTGTTTGTCGTTGTTATTCTTGTTGTTTTTCTCTCTTTCTGCTGGCTTTTTGACAATTGAATTCAATTTGTTTATAAAAAAATAAATTTTTTTGTGTTTGTTTTTGTTTTTTTGTTAAATGGTACACAGGTGCGTATGAGTAATAACAATGAATATTTTGTTTTTCGTATGCATGAATTTTGTTCCTCGCAGCTATTAGAACAATAACAACAACAAACAATAAAAACAATTCAAGAAAAAATTTGTGAAAAATATTTGAAATATTTTTCTCAATATCACAGCTGTTATTGTTGTTGTTGTTGTTGTTGTTGTTGTTGTTGCTGCTAGTATGGCTGTTGTTGTTTCAATAAAATATGAAAAAAGTTCTGCACATATTTTGATTCGCCTGTTAAACGTTTTGTAATAAATTGCAATCACTTGCTGCTGCTGCTGCTGCTGCTGCTGCTGCTGCTTGTGACTTTTTGTACACAAAAGCCAAATACAAAAAAAAAATCGATTAATTTATCACATTGTGTTCTCTGTATTGTCAAAATACCAGAGACAATTAATGTGTTATCGAAACATTATTCGCCAAATAATTCCGTATAAACAGGGAACAAAAATAGAAACCTTAAGTCTCGTAGTCCTCATACTCATGTACACATTCGTAGTAGATCAATCCGCCATGCCTACCTAATTGATCATTAAAACACTTTAGTCAAGATCACAATCTAACCTCTCACAGCACTTATGTTGTGTATGTTCACTTTATGAGTCATGAGTGATGACACTTACAGTATAAAAACTCGATTCTGAACGATATTTTTAAGGAACTTTTCATGGCAATCTCTGAATTTTTACCACAAGACTTTTTAGAAGAGCATTGCCTAAAGGAATATTTGTTTTCATATTTTCTTTAGTTTAAGTTGCCTGAGCTGCAGTTTGAGCCACGGTCTCACCTCTAATAAGCTAACACACTAACTAATAGACTAAGATGACTGTCATGTTCACGTTTAGTGTGCGCAGGACTTCCTTAATTTATTTTCCAGTCGTCCAAAGCAAGCTGAATACTTAACATCGACAGTATACTTCAATTTCGTTTTATATTCGAGTCTACTTAACCGGTCTAAGACTTGTTTACTCTGCTTTAGAAACATATAGGGTTCCCCATGAATTGGAGGTACATACATTTTAAAATCCGAACGACACTGAGAACCTTTACATGGCAATTCTAGCCAAAATCATTGTAAAAATAAACACAATGAAATCAGCTATCCCAGCAATATTTTTGTCTTCTACTTATCATTCCCACGAGCTCTTAAAAGCACCAAATAATTGTAATTAAAATACAATAAAGAGTTGCCAGATGCGATCTACAGTGAGCGTCAAAAGAAATTGTACATTAAAAAATTATAAATTAATAAATTACAGTTATTTTTATATAAAAATTGTTTGATTGCCAGTTTTTAAAATTGAAACAAAAAAAAAAAAACAAAAAAATTGCGAAATATTGTCAAAATTTTTTCGTGCACTCTCCTTAAGTGGTAAAAGTTAAGTTTGGTAATTGTTAGAATTTTATCCTTAGTGTCTAGTTTCTTTTGATATTGATTGTACGTTCAAACATAATTTTGAAAAATAAATTGTTTTTGTAAACAAAAACCGTTTAAAGTTCAAAAATGCAGTACCCAAGTTCTACCACACAGCCGCTATTAGGAGACTAAAACTGTTGACTTTGAAGTCTGTTCTTCAAATATTTGTGTTTTTTTATTTCTGACTGATTTCCATCAAACTGATGTAGTTTATAACCAATCTCGTCTGTATATCAGTTTATCTTTAAGTTTTTTTATCTTTAAGTTTATTTAACATTAACTTTTACCCGAGAGATATTAAATGGGAATTATTAAGCAAATATTTTTAAATGATAACGTAGTACAAATACGAATCACTTTTATCTACGTCCACCTGTTTCACTGCTGGATGTTGTTGCACTTTAAACTCAAACTTGTACTCACCATAGGGGAAGTATTTAGGATCTATTGAATACATCGTAAGGTTTGCTTCACCGAGTAAAATGATTAAAAAATATTACAAGATATCAGGCGAAACTAGGTTGCAAATAATGATGTCAAGTGTATACATCCCATACGGTGTCTGGAAACTTTTTTCTTTGACTGTAAGTATAGAGTGTGGACACTTGACACCACTACGGATACACTACGGATACAAGGAGTATGGATTAATATAAAAATGGTCAGTAAAATATTATTGCATGAGATAGAAAACTAAGTAAATTGGCAACAATTTTTCAAGTAAAAGTTAAAACAATTTTTGTTCGGGGTCATTGAGGGATTGATTCAATAACAAATTCTTCTATGGAAAGTCAAAAATCAAATGGATTCTAGCTCTTCATATGCCCTTATATAAAATCTTTGCAAAACATATCGCATGATACATGTTTTGTTTACTTATTTATTTTTTTTATTTTTTTTTCGCATAGCAAGCAAAGGCTTAACAAAATTCACGTTGACCGAATTGCATTTTAATCGCGTAAATAACTTCGTTTACTTGCTTTCTTTTACAGTTTTTAACGAAAATAGAAAAAAATATTTTAAATTTAGTAACCAAAACCAATAACAACAACAACAACAATATTGATATTGTAAT
>QOCX01002549.1:0-21572 GCA_005959815.1 Sarcophaga bullata | reverse complement strand
AAATTGTTTTTTTTTTTCGAACAAAGAAATGAAGTATGTAAGTATAATGGTTTGAAATTGTAGTTTTTTTTTTATTTAAAATCCAGTATTTTTTTTCTTTGTTGTTGTAGGTAAAGTTTATTTTTTTCTTTTTAATTTTTCTACTTTTTTATGTTCCAACCAAACGTATGTAGTATCTGCTATAATACTACACTTAAACTTGGCTTATATAGGCTTTAAGACAATAACTTTACAATTTCGGATTTTATATTTTTTTTTAATTTTTATTAGGTTTTTATGGATAAGAAAATCAAGAAAATAAAAGAATTTGTGGGTTTATGGGTTTATATAAGATTATAGCCAAACTATAGAAAAACAAAAAAAAAAAGAAATTAAAAAAAATATATTTTTCTTGGCATTAAAAGCTACTAGCACTACTACACTTAAACTTGGCTTATATAGGCTTTAAGACAATAACTTTACAATTTCGGATTTTATATTTTTTTTTAATTTTTATTAGGTTTTTATGGATAAGAAAATCAAGAAAATAAAAGAATTTGTGGGTTTATGGGTTTATATAAGATTATAGCCAAACTATAGAAAAACAAAAAAAAAAAGAAATTAAAAAAAATATATTTTTCTTGGCATTAAAAGCTACTACACTTTCAACACAAATACTAAGAAATTCTTTTGCTAAGTTCCATAGGAACAGAACAGAACATTTAAGGAAAACAATGAATTTTCTTTTTGTTTTTCGTTATTTGTAAGTGATAATTTAATTAGCGTTTCAGTTATCTTATGAAAATTTATGATTACTACTGAAGTTGTGAGTTTCTGAGTTCTGCTAAATAGTTTTGTAAAGTTTACCAACACTTTTCTTTTGAATATTAATGTACGCAAGCAACATACCGTTAAAATGTTTTGTTTTGTTTTTCGTTTTCTCTAAAATGTTTGCATTAGAAATTCACATGCACTTATAAAAGCATAAATATGTACAGATTAACGGTTCAATAATAGTCTGGTAACATTGTTTACACAACACAAATAGAAAATATCCCCGAACACAATGTATGGCTGCCATTAAAATCCCTTTTAGTGGTATTTTATGCGGCAGTGTTGTAAAATGTAAAGGAAAATTGTGAAAATAAAAGCAAGCTTAAGAAGAAGAGTTAAGAGTTTTTATGGTTAAAATATGAAAATGTTTATGGATTCATATGGTAAAGAAAAATAGCAGAGTACCAGTATTGAGAAAAAGTATTAAAAGTAATTAGTTACGCGCCTTCTATAATCAACGGAGAAAAGTTTACCGTTATTTCAGATGTAAAAAAGAATTCGTTAAATCGATTTAAAAAAAGTTTGACCGTAAAATTATTATACAAGAGGCTTCCAACAACGAACTTTGAACTTGGACAGTTTTTAAAGGGCTTGCATATGCCAATTTAACTGTCGTTTATTTAGCCTGTTTTGACAAATCAGCAAGGACATGATCAGAGAAAACGACGTGTGTGTTAGCTGCATAAACTAAGAAGCAGGTATCAACTGATCTTCAACGATGAGGGTCATTTCTTGATGTGTATGTGATCAATTGAAATTGTAAAATTTAGAAAGATACCAATCCAAGTGAGATCCAATAACATACTTCTTTAACAAAATTACCAACTTCTTTTGGCCTGAATTGAATGATCTGGGCACCAAAGACATGTGGCTTCAACAGATTGGCGCTACAGCTCAAGACACATTGGATCTTCTGGACAAATAACAACGGATGTCTCAATCCCAACACGTCATCGTTCAAATTCAGATTAAAATTCATTTTCCATGACTTTTTCACAGAGATGTGACTATAATCTTACCTATAACACATTAAATCTAAAATTGTGATATTGTGCCTGGTTTAATTGCATAATGCTGTAAGCAGAGAAGAGACACCAAACGATGCGCAGCAATCTATCATATTTGGATGCACTGATGCGACAGCTGCTATGTACTTAGACTAATAAATATAACGGATTAGTGTTGTCAATACAATAAGATGCATGTAATAGAGCTTTTAAAAAGGCGAAAAAGCATTTAGTGAACGATTGATATAAAAAAATTAATGAATTGTTCACTTTTTATTCATTTCAGCGCAGCATTTTGAGAGTCTTAAGTACTTATGTAGCATAAACCTTGAGATGTTACATAATCTCAACGACCAGAATCGACCATCAGAATATCTTGAGATAAATTGTACTGGAAATTAGTGCTGCAACAATAATGGATTGTTGCAAGCGCTGTGCGATAGTTGATGTCGTCTCTTAGAAATTACAAATCAAATTCCAAAAATACAAAATTGCAATATTCCCAATCAAAAAAGAAAAATAAGAATATTCCGGTATTCGGAACTTTATTTACGAATACTTATGTACGTATTCATTTTACTTTCTACAGTTTAAAGCTTGTTTTAAAGCGAAAAGAAGTTGTTCGCGTGGAATTTTGATCATATTTTAAAAAGGAATTTTAATTTTAAACAAATTAAAAAAGCCGTCGGCCATTTAACCTCTAATAATAATTCAGAAAAGAAGACAAAAACGAAAAACAAATCTCTCCTAAAAAACCGAACCCAAAAATTCAACAACAAAAAAAAGAAAAACCAAAAAAGTTTCAAATTCGTATAGGAGAAGAAACAGGACAGACACCTGTCTAAAAGATCATATTCCAAATTACACACAACAACATCAGCAACAACAAAAGCATTAACAAAGAACATAAACGAACAGCCAAAGGAAAATACACAGAAAATAAATCACAGAACAGAACACAGATATCAAAATATAACACAAAAGATAATGAAAAATGAAGTATGTGTGTACAAACGAGTATGTATGTATGTATGTATGCATAGGAACAAACTTTATGATCGTTTTCCTCTTTAGAAACTGAAATATTCCAGTTTTTTCTGCTTCTTCTTCTTCTTCTTTGTTTCCACAACAAATGTGGCAATATGGGCAGCATGGGCAATATGATATAAAAAGGATTTCAATCTCTTACGTCTGCACACTCACCGCACCGCACCTTGCCTATGTCTGGCATGAGAAAGCGCTGCTAAATGGAAACTAAAAAAAAGAGAGATCGTATACCATATTTCAGTTGCTCGAATAAACGAATTTTGAAAACAGAAAGGAGCTCTAAAAACAGAATTAAGGAAAAATATAAAACAAGAGATAGAGAAAAGGAGAGCGAGAGAGAAATGTAAAAATGAAAAACGATGTATAAATTATTAAACTTCGTGTTTTCTGTTTACATACATACAATGCATGTCTGGCTATGTGTAAGCCCATATGTATGGGTTTCTTTTAATAGGAACTCTATTAAACAAGCACTGGCATAAATAACTGTGTTGTGTGTGTGTGTGTGTGGCTCTTAGTTTTCTGCCGCCTGGCCTGTTTTATGTTTTTATTTTTCTTATGTTTTCTGTTCCTTCGGCATGCATGAGTGTACGACAGAGAGAGAGTGCAATGCAATGCTGCTGGTAAATGTCTTGGCTAGCAATACAATGAGAAAGAATATGAATATGAAAAACCGTACTTGAAAATTAGCAAGTAAAACACAACATAAGGAATGATATGATTAAACGGATAAAGAAAGAAAATAAATAAAAAAAAGAAAAATCAAAACTTAAGAAATAATATAGGGTTGCCATTAGTAAAAGCAGTAAAATTATACGGTAAAATTGCTAGTTATTAAGGAAAAATTCTTAAAAAAAACCTAATTAAGGAATAAAAAAAAATTGTAAATAAAAGGCAATAGTTATGAAAAGCAAAATAAAAAATTAAAAATTTTATAAATCATAGGGGTTTAGCATAGTGTTGTATATGAAAATGAAAAACTAGTTCATAAAAAAATCCCGAATAATATTTGTGAATGGGTTGCTTAGTTTACCTATTGAACAGATGAGGTGAGAAATTTAAGGGCTAGCGTTTGCTGTGTGAAAGACGATCTCTACTTCAAACAGGACAGATAGGTTAAAAATTAATGCAATATTAGTCGTATAAGTATCTATGCCATAATCGTAACTAAAGATTGAATTAACCGAACATTCATGCTACGTAACGGAACGTAATACGTTAGCTTTTAGTATACGGAAATAATGTAAATGCTTAGCGAAATTACTTTACTGTTGGGTAATCATACTCATTGCTTTTCATATGTTAGGAAGGAAGAACATACATTACAAGACTACCTGGGCATAATAGATCTGGGTTGTTGTGTTAGTTAGTATAAGATATATAGGAGAACTAGCGCCGTAATTGAGCGATTAAAAATAACAAGTGATATACTATGAAACTAGCTAATAGGATTCATTTTTAAAAAGTGTATGCACTGCAATAGCAAATAATAGCATAAAATAACAAAAAATCTGCTAAGCTTTTTTGAAGGTTGGATATTTAGATTTAATCTGTATGCCTTCGATTATCTTCATCTTACCTAAAAATATCATAATAGCTTCAAGCTCCGGAACATAACTCCGTCAGAGACATTAGCCAAGACACAATTTATTGTATATAATATACGACTTTAAAGTTGTTAATCGGTAGGGTATGCGGCCACGCTAAACGTTAGTGTGCTAGTCTATCAGCGAGTAGTTTAAAGCAAAAATCCTTTAATTACCTGCTTAATGGTATTTTAACGAATAAGAATTTGTTTTTTCGTTTTGAAATACCCAGCGGAGGGTTAAACAAATCTTATGCTATTAATATTAAATAAGGGTTAAAAAATCATAAATTTCTTTACTGTTATTTCCTATTACTCCCTTCATTATTTATAAGGGTAATGGTAAATGGAAATTAATGGCTGACTTAAACTAATTGGCAAACCTATTATATTATCACACACGGCATTTATGTAGCAAGCAAGCAAATGTTTTTAATGAAAAGTTTAAAAAAATTTCAAGTGATAAAAGTTTATTTAAAACTTAATAAAAACAAAAAAAATTATTATGAAATTCATTTCAATGCATCAAAACCATATTTTATTTAAAACTATTATTTAGAGGACTACACAAAATTATATTTTTTTAAATTAAAGATTAAAAATGCTGTCTAAAAATAAATAAAAATAAAAAAACTGATATTGTTCTGAATATGTATCAAGCTTAAGAATAATGTTCAAATTAAATTCAAATTCGAAAAGATTAAGAAAATATAGGACAGCATAAGATGTTGTAATAATTTTGTTGTTTATCTGAATATGGAACATAAAATATGAAAGATTTTATGAAAGCCTATAAAACGCAATTAAAATAATTTAAAAATGTTTTTTAAAAAAAAATACTAAGTGTGTTGAGAAGGTTCGCTTATTAGACAAAACTGTAGCTTACTTAAAATGTGAAATATTAAGATTCACTTTCTTAGAAGATATTATTAAAATCCTTATTAATCCGTAAAACATTATCTACGTTTCGACTACATTTTGTTCTTCTACTCAAGAAAGTCAAAAGGCAGTAGCTGGAAATCGAATAGCCACAATAACAAAAACGATAAAATCATGTACAAAATTTGAGGAACATCAGCATGGACTTTTCTAGGGAACTAGACATTCATCACTTAGCAGCTGTCAATCATTTAAAGGAAGTTGAATGTACAAAAAGAAAATCATCGCAATGTTTGGGTGTCCCATGGAAAGATTTACCGGAGCAAAGTTTCATTTGCGATTCACTGCTAAAATATAAGACACATAACCTAACATTTCTAAAGCCAATGTTTACGCGCGATTAAAAGTGACAAAAAGAAGCGAAAAAAAAACAATGAATAAAACAAAATGAATTTTCACATGTGGTGGCAAAGCCAGGAGTGAAACCAATTAACAATTTTACAACAATTTCGCTGTGGGTGTCGAGTTTATACGGTAGTCACTTGGGGCATCACAACGGCTTGCATATTCGCAAACGATAACGAAGCTGTATGGTCAGTCGACCTATTGTGAAAAGTTGCAGTGTGCTTAAGGTAATGTTTTGTTCCTTGTGGAATTAGAAGAGCATTGTTCACTATGGGCTGTGAATAATCTGATCAAATGGTGCCGAGTACATACGGCTTTCGCGATGAATACCAAGTATATACGGCAGTAATTTTTGGCATCTAAACGGCTGACGGCTGCTATTAAAACAAACAACCTCATCAAACGATTGATTTTATACTTTATTATCAAAAATTGACAAGATTGAAAGCAAAAACTCAATGAATACCACCAGAATTAATCAATTGTTGTGGTTCATGAATACAACGCCAGACCACATACATATTGTATCTTTGATAAGCAACCCGTAACTGAGAAAAATTGGCTGAAGAATACACCGTATATAATTCATAACAATATCTGCAGAATTCTCTTAATGGATCAGTTTTTTCCTCAGAATATCCACATGATTTGCACTGAAGGAAGTTAAAAAATAAACCCTATTTTATATGAATAAGTTTAATTTTATAATTAGAATCCTTCACCAATCCTTCACATTTGAAGCCTGGTTTAAGTTTAAATTGTACAAATAAAACTACTCTCTATGATGAGAAAATATTTTTTTCTGCGATTTAAAGAATTTTGTTCCTTTGTGCCTTATTATTAATGATTTGTTATTACAATTGTAAATAATTAAAAAAAAAACATACGTATCATACTTATTTCTAAATAAATGCATAGTTTTGTATAGTTTCGCTCGCTCACTTATTGCAACGCTCTTTAACGTTTCATATTCCTTTAAGAAAATTACCAAACGCAAGATGTTTTAGTAAAAGTGTAGGTTAGCAACCCTAACTGGCACAGCACAAGAAGTTAAAACAACAACAACAACTGCACTATAATAATAACAACATACAAAGGAATTACAACAATACTAACAACAACAATAATCATACTAATGATCATCATCAACATCATAAACAACTTGGACTTGTTTTTGAGGCAGTTGCATAGAATAAAAGTAACAACAAAAGCAACACCAACAACAAGAGCATAAGCACAATAATACAGCATAAACGAGTAACTAGTAAAAGAAATACAAGAAGGAGAAGAGGGACAACAAAAAAAAAAAAAAACAACAAGAAAACAAGAAAACTGCTTTAAAGGGAAATTGTTAATGTATTAGTGGTGGTTACTGTTTTCTGCTTGCTAGCCTCGTCTCCTCTAAACTTCTACTATATGAGAGTGTATCAGTGATAAATAAATGTAGAGAGCATAAGCAAGAGAGTAATTACGTGAGCGTGTGTGCGTTTGAGTATGTTTAGGCATTTCTGAGTATCTTTTTTTCCTTTTTTTTTTCAATTTTTGATTTAAAAGCAAGATACATATCTTGTAAACAATGTTGCCAATAAAACTTGTTGGGAAAAAGAAAAAAAAACGACAAGTTTATCTTATTGAGGCTGTAATACAATATACATTATTTTAAATTTAATATTTAAAATTTAGAATGAATTAGAAATTAGAATTTAGTAGCTTCATGCCGATTGAATACATGACGCTCAAAACATCAACAATAATTCATTTTCTGTCTACGTTTCGTCCTACAGTTACAAAGGTAGAGTAGGTGGCATGTTTCTCCACCAAGTGAAAAGAAAATTAATAAAATTAGACTCCTTTTTTGGTGTCTTCTGGTTGCTTTCGAAACTATATTTGAGAAATGAATTCATTTGCATGGTTTTGTATATTGTATACGAACGAATTTTTTATAAATCTGATGACTATAGACAGACTTTCCTATCCAATAAGTTAGATTATTAACAAGGGAAATATTTTCACTGTCAATATTCAGGTCAAAATAACAAATGTAATAAGAAAACGTTGCCGTAGTCCAGTAGGTAGTGTGGTGGCTTATTAGACGTGAAGCCGAAATATGAAAAAAAATTTGTGGGAACCTAGGTCGTGATCCTGTCTAAAGAGCTACAATGATTAATTAAGTAAGTAATAAGAAAAATTTATCGTAAATAAATTAAATTTGAATTTTGTTAATAAAAATCTAGGGAAATACATAAAAATGTAGTAAATTTAAAGGGTTTTAATTCCCTATTACTAGATTAAAAGCCATAAAAAATAAAACGTGATACCGTAGAGAACCAAAAGAAAGATAATGCACAATGAGTTGGAGACTCATTTGAGAACGATCTGAAAATTATTACAAATTCACTATTACTATCGATCACTGAGGATATTTTGGGTCGCTATAACCACAACTACGGTTTGATTAGAAAAGTCGAAAGATTAGATTCATATTTAATTATTGGGTTCACATTAAAATATTGTTTCCTAAAAAAAAAAAAAAAAAAAAAAAAAAAAAAAAAAATCAAGGAAATGCGTTAAAAAGCAAAAAATTGTATTTAAGTAACGTCTAGGGAAGTGGGACCTCTATAGACCGATAGTGTTCCCAATTCGATGGTGCCCCTAGCAGTTCTGTGAATAGTGCGTTTATTTTCTAATATATGGGTTGTGTATTCAAGACCCTCATGTCTTATATTATTTCAATTTTTTAGATTGAATTTTTTCCTTCCAGCCATTGTCTGAACTTGTGTTTTCGCGAACGAAGATGATGATGTATGGTCAGTCGGTCGCACTATCGTGAATAGTTTTAAAATATAGTACAGGTGCGCCTTCGCGAAAGAATGAATTACAGAAGAAAAATGTTGAGTTGCTTATGCAACTTGTAAAAACCAGAATATAATTTGTAATTGCATCGTAACTAAGAGATAAAAAATAGATATCCTAAGAAAGTATGCGAGAATCGCTGAATTTAAACCTTGCTACGACGTTTTATATAAAAAAAACAAATATCTTTTTACCGATCCCTTTCCGGAAGTATTCTGAACAAAATAGGGTATGTAAATAATTGCTAAGAATTCAATCTGTCGCTCGAAGTCGTCAGTATACTCTAGAGGTCAAAGGATGATGTTAGAAGCCTGAATCCGTAATCCAGAAAAAAGGCCTATATCCATTTGATCGTTTTGATTCGGGATTTAAAAAGGATACAAAAGTACTATACAACAGATCGGAAAGACCTACAAATCGGAAATAGACTGCTGCTATTTGCATATGTAAAAAGCGTTAACAATTTTAAAAAATGGAATAACCAATAAATAATGTATAAACCAATAATGTTGAAAAAATTCTAAAAAAAATGCCAAACTTTCAAAGGAGGTATTAAATTACGTGTACAAAGGGTAATGAGTTGACATCACTGCACACGTAAACACACTACTACTTGGAATTGCATTTCAAAATTCAATCCAAAAAAAAAGTGGGGAAAAAAAACTGAACTAACAAATGGAGAACAATTAAATGAGATTTATTCTTCTCCTCTTCTTCTTCTTCTCTTCTGCTTCTTGAGATCACTCATTTCTTGTTTCAAAATGTTTCCTTTTATGAATTTCAGATTTTGTGTTTTTTTTTGTAAAATTTGAAATTTTTTAATTAAAAATTAAGATTTGAAATTGGCAAAAAGACACTACCGCTGCTTGGATGCCCTGTTGCAATAGGGAGAATATTATAAGCAATAATGAAAGATATTTTATCCAAAATATATCCGTTGGCAAAGGTGTGTTTTTAACCAGTAGCCCACATTGTTGTAATCCAGTTTTGTGGCTGCTGCTGTTGGGAGAGAAAGACACGACAATTCCAGAATCGAACGACACATTCGAATTCCTTTTTTTCTTTTTTTTTTTTCAAATAAGTATTGTTGGTTAGCTTTGCTTGCTTTAATGTGGCTTAAGTTTCTTTTCGTTTTTCTGATATTTTTCCCGTTCCTTTTTAATTTTTTCAGATTTAAACTCGTAAGAGTTTTTTTCTCTTTTTTTTAATTTTTATTCGATGTCGGTTAAAAAAAAAAGGATATTCTTTTCCGTTTTATGTTTTCTTTCGTTTGCTTAATTCATTTTAGAAATTTCCTTTTTTTTTCGTTTCGTATAAATTCTTTTTATTCCTGATTATTTATTTTCTTTTTGGATTTCAATTCAATTTTATTTCCATTTTATTTTTCAATTCACACACTTTAACGACTTAAAGTCGTTCCTTAAAGTGGTCGTCAACCACATATTCACTCAATACTGCTCACTTTAGTTTTCTTTTTATTTTTTATGCTTTTCTCAATACTTGTATTTCTTTTTTTTTCTGCTTTTACAATATTCTCACACTCTTTTTTCTTTTTCTTATTATTTTGTTGTTTTTCTTTTTGTTTTTTTTTTTCAATCACCAAAAGACATTACCAACCAACCAACACAACGAGAGTAAAAGAATCTTCCATAAAAACCTCTTTTCTTGTGTGTTTCTTGTTTTTTTTTTCCTTTTCTTTTGAAATTTTTATTGAAATGGTCAATTCGTCAGGTTTGTGAGTTTGAGTTTGGCTCTTTCAATGATCTCCGCTCTCACGAACCGTTTCTCACTCTTTTTCTCTCCCTCTCTCACTCTTAAACCGTTTTTCTTTTCATGTATTCCTTTTTGCTCACTTACATACACTTATGCATGCATATAACAGAAAAAAAAACTAATTTTCCTTAAAATTTGTTTTTCGATTCCAATTCAATTACTTTTTTTGTTGTTAAATTCCTTTTTTATGAAATGAAATTCCGATTTCAATTATTTATTCTTTTCTTTTTTTCAAATAATTTACACACAGACACACTTTGTTGTTGTTAATTAAGAAAAACCACCTTCTTGTCAATTTTCAGTTTTTTTCTTTCATTCAATTTTTTTTTTCTCAATTAAAACCGCAAAAACGCATGCGTGCATTTTGTCCTTACACGTCTAAACCAAACAACTGTCAAAACTAAACTATGAAACGCGCTCAATTCAAATGTAAGCCGTAGCTCAGTTTTGTATACGCGCCAGAGAGAGAGAGAGAGAGTGCTAAATAGTGGTTGTTCATTGGATTGCTCATTTGTGTATCTTCTAACTTGTATAGTTAAGCTGCACGTTATAGAATGTTTATTTATAGCATAAGCAAGCGTATGTTGAATATTTTGAGTGTAAACAATATTTAGCTCTTATCAGACAATGGCAACTCTATTTATGTTTGTTGACTACGTTTAAAGTTACCAGATTCTATGATAAATTAATAGAAAACAACCCAATTTGCCAAAATAAAAATGCATTGGGAATGAATTGGATAGCGTAATGGCCTTTGCATATGTAAGGATTTCGATGTTTTGCCGGTTATATGGTGAGCACAAAATACAATGGTGAGCCTGCATAGTCTAGTCGTAATAAACGAGAGCCCGTTGTTCAAACATCAGCGCAAATTCTCATGGACAAAATTAACATACACATCATGGGTGGTATGAAAAGCTAGGTTGTAATCCTGACTTCCGGGTTGAAATTAGCAACTAAGCAAACAAGAATGTCACTTCGACAAGCTTATTCACAGATTTTTTTTCCTATTTAGGGATCAATAACATAGTGAAGGTAGTCTACTAGACAGCCATAGATCTTTAATGATGGTTCAAAGATAGAGGCTAAAATAGGTGATCACTCTATAGATGGTATTAAACTGTCCTATTCCTCGTATTCCAAGGTGGATTTATGCCGTGCGACTATCTACGTGGATAGGCAAGCAATTCTGAAGACCAAAATGGTTTAAGTTCACAAGTTTAAGTTTTTCATAGCTTAACACGGCTCTGTAACTGGAGAGGAAATCTGTTAGGATTTAGGATGGAGCATTGAGTCTTTAGGGCAACGTCAGGGGTAGTAGTAAACTGGGAGAGCCTAGATAAATAGGGGTATAAAGGTAAAGATTCAAAGATTCAGAGTTTTCCAGTCGCCTTGGTGAGTTGGGCTCTGCTAGGATATCTGATTTTGTAATACGGTTCTGCAATTAGGAAGGTACTCTGTTTGGATTTTATTAGCATTTTTGAAGAGACATTCGATTATTGATGGCAAAAAGAGTCCCTTTCCTTCTGCTGGGTTCGTAGTAATCTGGGAGAGCCGGAGTCTATTGTGTCTTTTTCCTGGTGTGCAGAGGCAGCGATTCGAAATCAGAGTCAGAGTTTTTCAATCGCCTTGGTGAGTTAGTTTCCGCCAAGATTGGCGATTTCCTTATACAGTTTTGAAACTGAGATGGAAATCTGTTTGGATTTCCATAGAATTTTTTTTATAACGGGCTCTCTTTTCCTCGATTGGGTTGGTACTAATATGGAAGAGTCGTAGTCTGTAGAGCATAAAGTGTGTCTCTGTTCTAGCGACCGGAGATGAAGATTCCAAATTCTTACTCAAAATTGTTTTCCATTTTTTTTCTGTTCACTTTTGGAGAACTATTCTTTGTTTCTTTTGAGAAACTTTTCATGGCAATTTTATTTACTCTCACGGCCTAAGTATAACGTACTAATCCAGTTTCGTTCAACTCTGCGAATGCTAAGTGAACTTTTCATTAAGTTCGTCAACAGAAAAATTTCATTAATTTTATTCAATTGTCTGAGGCTGTGCTGTCTTAGTTAGTTATGTCTTCTAGATGGGACAAAGTGCAGTCATACCTAACATATATAATTGGCCAATACAACCCTTCAGTCAGGATTACGGCCTAGGTTCTCACACCACTTTTGATGTATGAGTTAATTTTATACATAAGTGGCGTGACCTACAGTTTAAAGTCGACTCCGAACGACAGATTTTTGTGAAGCTTTTTTGGCAATTTTATTTACTCTCAGATTTTTTGCCAGAAATCTGCTTGAGAGGAAGTCGCCGAAGAAATATTTTTTTTCATATTTCGTTTTGATGTCTGACCGGGGATTTGAACCCAGGCCTTTCGTTTAATAAGCCAAGACACTACCTACTAGACCACGGCGCCACTCATGTATAAAATTAACACACACAACATAAGTGGTATGAGAAACTTGGCCGTAATCCTGACTGAAGGGTTGTAATGGCCAATTATGTATGTATGTGTATTCTTTGTTTCTGGATTTAATTTTCATAGAACCGCTTCTGGATTTCGAGGGGAGTTGATTCACTTAAGTTGCCAACCTAATATTAACAATGCCTTAGGCTTAGATGATACTTCGTCTGAACATTTAGAATTTGAGCATCATGAATAATTAATTTAATAATTTTTTTCAGACCCGTTTAGAATTCTATATAAATTGTATTATTTATTTAATTTTATTTAATATAATAATTGCTGTTGTATATGTATAAATAATATATAAATTGTATTGTAAATATAAATGTTATTAAATATTATTATTATTATTATTATACTTATTTGCAATACTAATAATTAATAATCATTATTATTATTATTATATAAAAAAAATAAAAATAAAAAAATTGTTGTTGTCAATATGCTGGTGTTATCAGATAAATTGCATTTGAAATCAAAAAAAAAATTAATGAGAAATATCATTATTATTAGACATGATAAATATAATATGCGAATTATATAATAATAGAAAGCAATTTGTTTTTAATAAATTTAATTAAAAATATTAAAAATATGTTGTTTTTCTTTCTTAGCAAAAAAAGAAAATTGAATTTGAGAATTTCTTTTAAAATTTATTAAGATAAACGTCTTAATATTTAAAAATAAATTTAAATTGAGCCCCAATTATATTTGGTAAAAGTGTTGAAATAAATAAAAAAAAAATTCTTATTCGAACAAAAGCAACAAGAATTGGAATCGATAATTAAAATATTAAAAAAGAATACTTGAATGTTTTTTTGTTGTTGTTTTAAATTAATATGGTGTAATGAAGTAAAGTGTTGTTTGTTGTTTCTTAAATACCTTTAAGTATTTTGATTATTTCTTAATTTATTTTTTTTCTTTTTAATTTAAATTGTAAAAAAATTTATTTTTAAATATTTTATTACAAATCAGCGGTAAAAATCGAAAGACATTTATTAAATTGATCATTTTACAAGCCTTTTTAGATTCCATATTACAAACGATATGAAATCGTGCCAGCCCGTTTAAAGTTAGTTTCTACCATAAGGGTTTTATGCATATCAAGTCCAAGAGAAAATATTACAGAATTCTATTCGCATTGGAAAAATGATAGCGAGAATCTTATACGATTGGTAAAAAAACCAATTCAAAGTAAAATGGGTGAATAGAGGCCCTATGATTGTTAACTTTTCACTTACGTATACGTATTCTGCGGCACGTGTGGCCGTCATAATTTAACTTTATGAAGGCAATATGGTCAGCTAAATTTCTGTATACTGCAACACTGAAGATCTGGATTAAAAAATCTTTAAAACTATGATGGCTTTCCATTTACTAATTAGAAAGCATATAGAAACGTGTCTCTGAGTTATGCAAAGATGGATCAGGCATATTAAATGATTTTGCAGCGTATTTTACTGAATAATATTATGCTTTTAAATGTCAATTAAGCTGCAGGAAATCAAAAAATAAACGAAAAAGTGTTCATGAAATAAACAAACAAAAAAATCCATGCCATCTTAAGGTGAAATAGCCTCACTTTTGAGCCTTACAAAAGATCTTTTGTCTTCCTCTTCTTACCGCTGCAATAGTTAGGTTTTTCTTATTGTATTTTGAGTGTGTGTAAGTAACAGTGTGTCTGTGTGAGTTTAAAAATTTCTTTATTAGTGAGTGTAAGTGTGTGAATGTATTTTGTTATTGTTAATCATTATAAAAAAGTTAAATTTTTTAATTCTTTATTCAAAAAATTGTTTTTTTTTCTGTTTTTTTTTTGTAGATTTTTCATTTAAATTTCATCTAATATGGCAATTAGTTGTAGTTGTTGTTGTTGTTATTATAAGTCTTTTAGTTGAATTTTGTTTGTTTGTTTTTCGTTTGTTTAAAATTATGATCTTTTCTAACATTTCCAAAATTGGAAGTAATTTGTTTTTCTTGTTATAAAAAAAAAAAAAAAATATTGTTACTGGAAAATCTTGGTCATTTGTTTTTATTTTCGATTGTATTGGCATTACAACAGGGAAATCAGTCTATCTGTAAATACCAACACACACATTGTGAAGTTGTTGGTTGGTCTTTGTATTTTGGAATATCCAATTTGTTTCAAAGGAATGAGTTGTTTGTTGTAGAGTTAAAGGCTTTACGAATACTTTGAATTATACAAACAAAAAAGAAAAAAAAAAGGAATTGAAAGTCTCTGTTTCTTTTAAAGATTTACAAGAAACTTAAATGAAATAAAATACTTAAAGAGAGCATTGTTATAAAAAAAAAGTTATGAAAAATATACGAGAGTAATAGTGAAAAATTTTTAAATTTAAATTTCAAAATTAATAACAAACTGAAGCATTGTGAAAAAAAAAACAAAAAAAATTGTAACATAAAATACTATAGACTAGACATAGATTTTTAGGGATTTTTCATTTGATTTTGTTGTTGTTTTTGTTGTTTTATAGTATAAATTTCTTTTAAGGAAAATTTTGTTTTAACCTAATTTAAAAACAAACAAAAATTATATACGATACAATCATTATATAAGGTATATATATTATTAGATTAGATTACGTGTATTAAACATGTTTTACGACAATACGTGTTGTGGTGTAAAATAAAAACAAAAAAAGAAAAAAAAGTATAAGGTTTTACGCGCACTTATTACAATATTTGCTTAAAGTTTTAAGCATTTTAGGAGTTACAATATGGGAAAACGATCTTCTGGGATGTACATAATTATTATTAGGGACTTGGTTTTCTTATTTTGTTGCATGGGAATAGGAGTCATTGGAGTAGAAAAAGGAGATCATATATTTAGAAAAAAAAAATATCTTAATTTAATTGCTAAAGACTTCATTTGTCATTGAGTTTTGGATAAGACATTTATTATTGTTGTGTTACTCGTAAAAACCTCTATTTAATCTTGCCATTCATTTTCATCAACACCTTCCATATCGTCCTGTTCCAATTTGGTGTTGTATTCCATGCGGGCACTAACTGACTTTTGAATCTGCAAAGAAGTAAAATAAAAATTAGATTGTAAAGTAGCAGAAAATGTAAAATCTTTTAAAAGAAATCCAGCATTACTTCAATAAATTGTTATATTGCATTATGATAAGTAAAAAAAAAAGAAAATTTGTATTTGAAAGCACATCGAAAAAGCAAATCAGATAATGAGAAAATGCTGATTTTCTTCGTTAATAACTAAAAGACACAAGCAAAGCGTCTGAAAGTAGATGTTTATTGGAGCTAATACTACAACAGCAAATCTAGTGAAATTTTGAGTTTCGTTTTCGTGATTTTGATACTCTGGAAGATCAATTTTCGAAAATGTTGATAGATTAACTTAGATTACTTATTCCAAGACGATTGCATCTACGCCTCAATACTACCAGCAAGATTTTAGTAAGAAATTGTTAACCAGCGGAATTATATATCTACCGGACATATGGTCCAAGTGTGGAACCAGTCAGACGCTAAGAAATTGAATGTGAAATGGAAAAGGAGGGCTTGAAGATTCTAGAGATCACAAGGTACTTATAAAATTAAGAAAATCAAAAGAATCCTGTATACGCTAAGCTATTAAAGATTGATTGATTCTCCCTAAGAAGTGTTATTCCAACTTCTCCAATGAAGGCTAAAATATACAGCCTGCGCACCGATTGTACAATTATCCGTGTAAACCACTATGAGTTTGAAAGTAGAATGGCGAGGCATATTGGGAAGTTAAGTGTTTTTCCCTTCTCTTACCGCATTGAAAAAAAATCTTGAAATAACACGAAGAAGGGATCGAATTCTGTCTGTCCTGCTCCCTCTCTTTACAAAAGTTTTCGGACAGCAGATGAAACACCCATCGAGATCATCGTAGAAAGTTCATTCACGCTTTAATTTTCTATGAGGCCGGAGTTGATAAAACCCAAATTAAGGAAATGGTGCAAACAAGCTCTCCCTAACATGAAAGCAAAGGCATCCGGAAAACTCAAAAAGCTTTTCTTCTACTCTTCATGAGCAATTACAAATATTAGACGCGATAGATTAAATACTAAAACTCTGTTTATAATAAAATTTGTTTATACTCACTTCCTTTTGTTTGTTTTTATCAATCTCAAACTTATTTAATTGTTCACCAGCTGCTGAAGCGGCCACTGATGCTTTTGTCTGGCTAACCACTGGTTGAATTGATGATACTAGAGAGTGGAAAAAAAAATACAAAAACAATATTAAGGAAATAATAATTTAAAAGAATATGAAATTGATTTCTTCAAAACTTACATGTACCATGCCTTCAGGTTGTAGACTAATCTTCTTAGGCTTTTTATCGTTCGATAAAAACCATTCCTCGGCAGTCATGGTGGGTAACCAAGTAACACGTGTGGGAGGAAACAAATCATCTTGGAAAAGTTCACTCTAAGATAAGGGTTATACCACACATTAACAATTAATAATCAACAGAGACAAATAAACCGCATGATTTTTTTTACCTACCTTAATGCGTGGCACTGTAAAACTTAAGGGTTCAATAGTGGTATTTGTCAAACGATATGCTTTACAGAACTCCACACTTGCTACGTCACAGTGATTCTTGGTAAGAAAACTTAAACCCTGATGCAGCGAAGTACAACGATGATGTGATAGGGGGCATATGTATGGTTCTTCATCGGTAATTTCATAGCAATAAATAGTGGAATCTCCTTTGCCAGTTACAAACAAAGTGGAGCTATCCTCATCGTAAAATGGTATTAAAATAGAGGGCGAAACATCTAAACTGGCTGTATTAAGTGGCGCATTTAGGTTGTCTGATTTGTAAACGCTAATTTGACGTTCAGACACCCTATAGGCATAGAAAGAGAAAAGTTTATAAGTTTCGGAAGATTCAAATAAAAAAATATTTAAAACTTACTTATCGAAACCAGTGCACACAATATACTGACCATCTAAAGCCCAAACAATGCGGGCACCTCTGGTGCCTATTGGCCCATTACCTTCCCGTATGGGAGTTTCAGATTTACGTGGATTATATATACGTATTTTAGCATCTTTACTAACAGTAGCACCAAATTTACCGCAGGGACTCCAAGCAAAGTCAAATATTTGATCTGCATGACCAGTTAATATACATTTTTCCTCCATTGTTTGTAAATTCCACAACTTTATTGACATATCATAGCTGGCCGTTAGCAAAATATCCTGGGCCAGAGGATGAAAACGTATAAAATAGATTTTATCCGAATGAGCGGTTAATTCCTGTTCGGGTTCATTGGTGGGTTCCAACAAGCCACCATCTGGTATGCGCCACAACTTGACCATGCCATCGTCACACGCTACCGCTAAACGTTTCGGATCATAAGGATCCCATTGGAAATCCATAATGTTGCTACCATTTACCAAAGAGGGTATAACACCATCCGGTAAACGTCCCGGCTTAGATAATTCAAATATTGCTATTTTACCGCCAGGTCCCGATAAGGGTACAGCGACACGTTCATGATTTGCGGTGAAACCATTACATTCGCCAGGAATTTGTCGACTCAAATTGCGAAGATTTTCAATATGTGTAGACTTATGGCCGGGTGTACCCTTTAAATGGCGAAATTTCGAAACTTTACCGAAAACGGTAGAAGTACGTTTTGTTGATGTGGTTATGGCCGCTTCAGTAGCTGATTTCTTTAAACCAGCAGCAGAATCTACTGGCTCTTTAGAGGGTAAATTACGACGTCTTTCATCCAACATTTTACCCTCGGGCACAGAAGTTCTCTTCATATCAATGGCATTTGTTTTAGTAGAATCTACTTTACTTAATTCACGGCGTCTATAAATATACAAAACGATTTAGAAAAACAGAATCAGCAGTCTTCAATAGACAATAAATAGTTACAATGGCACTGGCGATTGAGATCTGTCTTCGGTAGCACTTTTTGAATGTAACTCATAAAGACGTCTTCTTTCTGCAATACTACTGCGTGCTGGTGAAAATCTGCGTAACTCTGAATCGGGTTTATCATCACCTTCTGTGGAATTTTCTGAAGATTCTGAATGATTTTGCTCAAATATCTAATGAGAGAAATTGCAAGTTTAATGAATCAATTATTCTTTAAAGTGTTTAAAATAAGAACAAAGAAACGTTTAATAACCTTGTCACTGGAATCTTCATCTTCCAGGGAGGACTGAAGAAGTGTGTAGTTAGAAGTGGGTTAAGTTAGTGGTAAAAGAGAGAATTTTTTGTTTTTGTTTTTGTTTTTGAAAGGGATAAGCGTGTTCAAAGGAAGAGATTAATTAATTTGTTAGTTTATTTGTTTTTTATTTAACAAAATAATGTCTGTTTAATTATATTACTATGAGTTCAAACTTACTTTTTCCGATGTAGATAGGGACTTTTGTAAACCGTTATTCTCACCATCAGAACCGGATGATGGTTCTAAAAATGAGAAAGATTTTCAAATTATTAATTCAAAGTAAACCACAAAGAAAAATGTTAAAATTTCTTACTTTTAATTTCAATTTCTACTATTAAATCGGGTTTCATGCTATTCGCTTCGGTTTCGGTTTCTGCCACAGCGTTCGGAGTTTGACAAAGATTCTCTTGAGAACCAGGAGCAACGGGTACAGCAAATACTTTGTCGAAAGAAACATCAACTGAATTACTGTGAGAAAGGGTTTAGGGACCCAAACGAGGCATTTATTATACAAAAACATGAAAAAATAATATTTACTTTGACAAGCAATAAAAATGTATCATGGAAATGAAAATAATAAAAAAAAATAAATAAATGATTAAAAAAAGAATAAAATAATGATGCAAGTTAGATGATTTTCAATAAAATCGAAAAATATAAACGAAAAATGAAATGAAAATCGTCAAATAAATAAAATCTCTAATCTAAAATACTATTTCAATAGGGTCAGCTAATACGAACAACGAGGAAAACGGGTAAATAATAGATCATTGGAGCATAAAAATAAAATGCGAATAAAAAAGAAAAAAGAAAAAATATTGGAAGTTGAAATTGGTAATTGTAACGAAAAGTAATAAACAAGTATCCGATACACAAACCTTATAGGCACCGCTGATTGTGCGGGCCGTGGTTTAGGCCATAACATTTGGTTGCGTCATCGGTTGACTGCAGCGGGCAATCCGGTAATGAGTTATTACGCGAAGTACGTGGCATTGGTTTCGGTACCGATGATGAAGATGAATCCTCTGTATTGGGTGAATTTTCGGAAGGCGGTGAATATTGCTGCATGCCACCACCATCTTCATTACTTTCCTCAACTATAACGTTTGAATTCTCCTTTTCAGAATCTGTTTTATATTTAGCATCGAATTTTTTGAATATCGTTGACAGTTCATCCTTTTGAAAGTCTTCCGTATCGACTACCTCTTGTTTAGGGGATTTTAAAGATTTCGCAATGATTTGTTGTGAAGGATTATTGTGACAACCATTCACTTCAAACTGTTTGTTTGCTTATTATTCTTTTCATCCAGTTTTTGTATTGTCAATATTTTTTATGTATTCTAATTAAATTTCCTACGATGAATCCTTTTTTATGAAGTGTGCGTCAAGGCAAAGGAAAAATAAATATTTCGGAAAAAGATAAGTTTTTTTTTAGATTCACTTTTTTTAAGAAAATTTTTTTAAGTACCGTATAAGCACAATACTAAAACTTACGAAGATGTGTGTGAACAATACAAAAGAAAAACTCGAAACCAAAAGAAAGAAAAGGAAATAAACAGAAAAATAAAAGGATCTGCTATGCAAGAATGAATATTCATCCTTCAATTACAAGAGAGTGAATATCATAAATCAGTATTTAAATCCTTAAAGTATCAGCTAACTTGGGTATTCAACCTTCAACAACAAGAGCCAGATAACCGTAGATGAAATTAAGGTAAATACCAGTGACAACTATCGTTAGACAGGAATTAGTTGAGATGAGAGCAAATATTTCCCAGGTGTTTCCCAATGTATGGTACACAGTAGTATTTGCTTTCGTCTCTGCTTTCGATTTTTAACGAGCTTCTCCATAAGAAAAATTTTTAGGGAAAGAGTAGAAAGTTGGATTAGCGTCTGCAGTTTCCTCTGTAATGCATTGTATGCTTCATTGGTCAAGCGAACAAGCTCTACGAGAAAAACAAGCACTGTTTATAACAGGTGAGATTTTCTGAGAGAAAATCTCATATTTCTTTAGAACACTTTCAGTAGCGTTAAAACACGATAAAACAGTGAAGCTCAAATAATGTTACTCTAATGCATCAATCCATTCGTGCAAATTAGCATTTTCAATGCAGTTAAAAAGTAAGCTCCAGTTTCATTATTAGATAGTTTTTCGAAAAATCGGCAGATGCTTTTTGCAAAAGTTGTCGTATGATACTAAAAAAAAAAACGCATTTCGATGACAGCCATTATTTACTGAACTATCCGCATTTATTGTGTGACTCTCTTGACGTTCCTACTAGTTGTACAATGAGAAATTTTAATTACTGGAACCAAACAAGGGATGACGTTTGATTAAAAGCTATATTTATCAGCCATAAAGCATTTAAAATAAGAAATATTTGATCAAATTGTTTAACAGATCACTTTTTAGATAAAAAATAAAGTTTTAAGAGAAATTGGATACTGAATTGATCATCCCTAACAATTATGCTTAAATATGTAGAAATAATTAAATTTAATTTTTAACTTACAATAACAGGAGCATCTCCTAGTTCACGTTT
>QOCX01002548.1:0-21573 GCA_005959815.1 Sarcophaga bullata | reverse complement strand
TATTTTCTGTTAACCACTTAACATTGCTCTGTTAACTTTAACATTAGCCTTGTTAAAATTTTTTTGGTTTTTGTCTTTGCTAGTTAAATTTAAATTTATCTTCACACACATTCTAATCGTATCCATCCTCTGCAACTTAACATGTTTCAATCAATTTTATTCGGCAGTCTATATACGCACGTATTTACTAAGAACTCTAAGCACTTCTTGGAATTCCAATTGTATAAAGATAAACTCTTTTACGTGCCATCCATAAATATAGAACCAAAGACAATTTCAGAAATAGGAAAAAAATGCAATTTATTCTTATGTGTTGTAACTTATACCAACTCAATTCAGAGACCCCTAAGTCTAAGTCTTTACAAAGAACCAAACTGATTGACTGAATAGTTAACCCATCCTGTTCCTGTTTAAATTGTTCCTCATGCGTATATTTTATATTCCCATTACATGCCGTGCTCTTAAACTGACACACGCCATACGTACAAGCACAGCATTGAATGTGGAACAGCAGAGCTTGTATGGGCAACATACATTTCTTCGCATGAGAAAACGTTTTCTTACAATATTTTTGCTTTTTTTAGTTCAAATCGCTAAGATTTGATATGCTTTGCTGAATAGTTTTAAGAAAATTTTTATTGAAAATCTTCTCCATCCATCCTTATCCATCCATCCTCATCCATCCTTCCCCATTCCATTTCCTTTCGTCGGCTTCATACTGTAGTTTTTAAATAAGAGAAGCTATTGCTGTGATAATTAAAAATAATTACATAAGCTGTGGTCGATTAATTCCACATAGAGTATTGTTATCAGCTCTGAGACGAGAACCTCGGGTTTGTAACTCCTGACCTAAAAAATTTTTGTAAATTCGTCAAGTGCAAGTCTGCCCATAGTAATGCGCCTAATGTTGGGAACTAAACATATCTGCCTCTACATAAAACGGTTTTTAAAATTTTGGCCAAATTTACTTTGATTTTTTTTTTTTTTTTTTTGTTTATTGTGAATTGTACTAACCTGTTCCGTCTTAGAAAGGTAATATGAACGACAGCGGAGTTCACGCGGCTGCAACTCTGGAAGCCAATTGACTTTTGTAAGGTAACCATTATCGGAACCTTTTGGCAAAAATTCGACATACAAACTGGTGTGTGAAATGTTCACTGCTTTGAGGAACGAGATGACGTTCATGTTGTGGATGATTCTCACTCAGACTCTCAATCCCAGCTCATGTCTTGACGCATGAATAATGAAACCAGTTTCACAAACTTTAGCAATAAATTTGCGTATACCGGTTATTGATGGTATTTCTCTGCTACCAATTTCCGATTGTCTTTGTTTTGGAAATAAGTTTCCAATGACTACCAACATTGATCAAGTGTGAATCGTATTCTTGGAAATAATATACTGAATTTCGCGACAGAATAGAATAACAAGCCAGATTCGAAATAACTTGCATTTAAACCGATACATGGCCCATCCGATATAACTGACAAAAGTATGTTTAAGAAAACTATGCCGAATGCTTTAATATTTGATGAAAGTTTAAGCATGATATAGTTTTACTTGTGGTACAGTGAAGTATATGTATGACGAATTAAATTAATTTTATATTTTTTGCTATAGAAAGTGTCAGTTTAGGTGCCTTTAGGACTAACTTGAATGCAAGATTCTGTGAATTTTCTTTAACAAACGCAGCATGAAATAAGGCAGAGTGAGCCCAAATCAATACTTTTCTAACATTCGTATTCTCATATAATATTATTCTCCTGCGTGTTTCATACAAATACATACAAACATACATAATTTCTCATATTACTAGCCGTCGATTACGACCTAGCTTCTTAAACCATTTATACAACATAAATGTGTGTTAATTTTCTATATGAGTGGTTGAATGTGGACTCTGGACGACCGATTTTTGAAAAACTTCTACTTGCAATTTCTTATTTACTCTCAGAGTTTTTGCCAGAAATCTGCTGAGAGGAAGCCGACTCATAGATCGTTTTGTAAGAGACCTCGGGTTTGAACTGTGGCTCCACGTCTAATAAGCCAATACACGACTATATTACGGCGCCGTCAACAACTGTCATTTGTTGTAAATAAACGCTTTTGTTGACGTTCTCCTAAGCTCATATGCAATATGCAAAAAAAAAAAAAAAAAAAAAAGAGAGAGAGAGAGGAGAGAGAGAGAATCTCTTCAAAACTTGAAAAGTACAGAAAGCAGTGTTTTCGGCAAAATATTCGTACAATACGGTAAAAACTTAGAACGAAAGTTAACACAGTAAGAGAAAAAGGAAGCATCTTCCCTCAAAACACTTTTTTTTTTACTCATGACTTCATTAGATGGCTACACTCAACGAACAAAAGAAAGATAAAATAAAATAGAGTGGCGCCTCTCTAAATATTAAGTGAGTGTGTCTGGCTATGAATGACTGAATTTCGATGGCGAAACATTAAAATTGTGTAGCGAAAAATAGGAAATAAAACTAAGAGAAAAAAAAAAAAATAAAGAGTTCACCCACATGGTATAGAAAAACTGCACAGTATTTATAGTGAAGAGCAACGACTTGTCTACATTCCCGAATGCTGCTTAAATTTATAACTTTACGTAGCTGGGGTACGAGTATAATATGTGTCTCACATCCCCCTTTTTTCTTCTTTTTAATTTTAAGTATGCTAAGTAAACTTTTTGAAGTGCTATGGCTTATGGTGTAAGTATTTTCTAGTTCACCTACAGTTACATTTTGGTCTATATGAGTATGTATATGTACTATGTACGTGAAAAGGTGAAAAGTAAATACATTTTTATATGTGAATATCTAGGTTTCTTTTTCTTATTAAGACGAATGAATGCAAACCTACACTTGATCGCGTACCATGTAACAGTTATTTGAAGTAGTCAATTCATCAGCTTTACATTGTATGGGCATAGAAAGGGAGAACACATTGATTTGTTTTGAGTTTAAAGAATTCATTTCTCTTCAAACAATCCATGATTAAAATTTCTGCCAACCATACGGCATCTGGTTTATTAAACCTCAGACACTGACTCAAACCCCAGGTCAAAAATATGAAAAAAAAAAATTATTTCTTCAGAAACTTTCTTTCACAAGATTTCTGTCTAAACCTTTGAGAAAGTAAATCAAAAGGCCATGAAAAGCTCTCCAAAAGAAACTGGCGTTCAGAGTCGACTTTAACTGTAGGTCGCCCACTTAGAAGTAAAATTGACGCACACAACATAAAAGCGTTAAAGGAGCTCGATCCTGATCCTGACTGAATGGTTGTTGTAACAAGTAAGCTTAGTAAGCAAACAATTAAAAAAGAAATTAATTTCTTTCCACATAAACTTTAACACGCCTTTTGATTTGCATTTTGTTGCAAGTGAATCCATTTACCTATACACAAGTAGTCCAATTCATCAGCTTTCACATTGTCATGGGCATAGAAAGGAAACACCCAATGATTTTGTTCTTGAGTTTAAAGAATTCATTCTTCTTCAAACACATCCATGAATAAAATCTTCTGCCAACCCATCACGGCCATCTGGTTATTACTCAGACCATGACTCAAACCCAGCAAACAACTATGAAAAAAAAAAATTATCCTTCAGAAACTTTCTTTCACAAGATTTCTGTCTAAACTTTGAGAAAGTAATAAAAGGATGAACAGCCTTCTCAAAGAAACTGGCTTAGAGTCGACTTTAACACTGTAGTCCTTAGACAGTAAAATTGACGCACACAACAATAAAAGCTGTTAAAGGAGCTCGATCCTGATCCTGACTAGAAATGGTTGTTGTAACCAAGTAAGCTTAGTAAGCAAACAATAAAAAAGAATAAATTCTTTTCACATAAACTTTAACACCGCCTTGTGACTTTGCATTTTTTGCAAGTGAATCCATTTACCTATACACAATGATTAAAAACTGCGGTGATATTATCCGTCCAAGTTTAGTAACAACTTGCATTAGACTTCTTTCTGCCAGTAGGATCTGCCACATCATTACCTTTTTGGTGGTTATCGGTGTTGTTGTCTGATTGTTTTTAGCATTTCAACGTTATTAATTTCCGTTTCCATTGACTTTGTTTAATTTGACTTTTATTTACAAGCCCCACCTTAAGCAGTTTTCAAAATAAAAAATCACTTCAAATGCGAAAAAAATTCTTCCTTTTGCAGAAACTGTTACGCAATCGCATCGAGTATCAAGAAAAATCAATCAAATGAAGAGAGCAGTTGTTTATTTATTTGAACAAAACCACTCGAATATCTCACATTTTTGTGAACCAAATTTTTAAATGACTTCTGAAACACGCGCAAATGAATGCAAAATAAATTAAATTAATTTCAAATTAATTTATATTTTTAAGACATATTTAAGTAATTCTTGCCATTTACAAAATTACGTTTCTTTCAATATACTCTCAAATCCAACTTAATACATCCTCTTCTAATACTAACATACAGCTCACCCATGTGGCCAAAGCTGTTAGTTGTCAGGTTATAGTCCGTTGATCGAGTTTCAATTTTATTTTCTCAACCGAGTGTATTCCTGTCCTTTTAATTTTTTTTTTTTGACTGCTTTGAGTGTGTTCTGATATGACATTATGAAAGTGTTGGTTGTTATTCGCGTAATTTATACAAGGCCGCAAGCACTTCTTTCTAGTACAATACTAAGAGTGAGGCTATTTCAAAGCCCATATTTTAAAATTCAATCTGGAACAAACTGGTTTAAATTCAAAATTTTATTTATTTATTTTTTTTATTGTGAAGTACAACTGTTTCGGTTAGAAATGGAATATGATTCCATTCATATGGCTGCCTTGGCTGGCCTCACAGTACCCGTCATTCGATCATGCACTTTTTCGAGTATATGGGGTCGTATCTCAGCTATGGCATTACGAATGTTGGCCTTCCAAAGATCAATTGTCTCTGGTTTGTCGTCATAACATACATACGTACATATATTTTACGTATGTATTACAACCTGCAGTCAGGATTACGGCCTATCTGCTCACGCCACTTATGCTGTGTGTGTTAATTTTATACACGAGTGGCGGGACCTACAATTTAAAGTCGACTCCGAACGACAGATTTTTTTTGAAAAACTTTTCATGGCAATTTTATTTACTCTCAAAGTTTTTGCCAGAAATCTTCTGAGAGGAAGTTGCCGAAAAAATATTTTTTGTCATATTTCGTTTTTGATGTCTGACCACGGATTCGAACCGTGGCTTTTCATCTAATATCACAACACACTACCTACTAGACTACAGCGACTATCGATACGTATGTCATTATATTCTGTCACCAAATTCAGTATAATATCTCTACTGAACGTTATGAATCGATTTACAACGTGCGACACGATGATGGCGATTTTGCCTAAAAAAAGATCATCTTTTCGAATGAAGCTCATTTACATCTTGTTGGGTACGTTAATACACAATATTGCCGTATTTGGGTCTCAGAAAACCCACACTTAGTCGTACAGAGAAGACAATGCACGAGTGACTGTTTGGTGCGGCTTTTGGAGCGGAGAAAATGAGGACTGCGCAACCATTACGGTCAATGCAGACGTCGACAGCATCATAATAACTGATTTCATGGTATTGGTATGAACGATGTTTAGCTTCAACGGAATGGTTCAAATTGCAATATACTGCGTCAAACATTTGATTGCAGTTTAATTAATCAAAATTGCGATGTCAATTGGCCGCAAAGAAACGACAATTTGTCTAACCGGGAATTCGAACTCGATTAACGGCGTCCCACAGAAAATAGTTCAACGAAGTCAAACTGCAGCCACTTGGCGGTTAATTGACATCACCATTTGGACTAATTAAACTGCCATCAAACGTTTGACGCAATAATTCAATTGTGGCATGAGATGTGGGGCAATATGCATCATGCTGTTGAAACGATTATAATGATTGTATTTGACAAGCCGCACCAAAAACATATTACATTACATATTATTAACATACCCATCGAAATGAAAATGAGTTTCATTCGAAAAGATGTTTTTTTCTTGCCAAATCTGACGTTGCTCCAGCATAAATCGATTCATTACATCGTTCAGTGGAGATAATGTACTGACAGAATAGAATGGCATAAGTATTGTCAGCTTCGAAATAACCAATGGTTCAAATTTAAGCCAATAGAGGGCCAACACAATGTTTCTAAGGAATTATTTTAAAATCATATTCAGCTATAGGAGGCCACAATACTTCTGTCACTATTTCAATTTCCAATGATATTTTCAACCATCAGTAAATGTGTAAATGAGTTTCACAAGAGCATGACTGTAAGCATAAGTAAGTATGTAAGTGTTCTATTACTTTTAAATTCCATACTTATGCACGAGCATAAATTGCTTTTCCATTACAAGACATTGAAAAATTCATTTTCCCAGAAAAGTCGTACGTAAATGAAAACTTAAAAAAATTGGCAGTCAGAAGTTTCATAAAATAGTTGAAATAAAATGGTTGTGGCTGTTATTTGATTGATTAAGTGATGCATTGGCGTGCTTTTGTATGCAGTTTTACAACTGTCGTGTGAAGTACATACGACAGAAACATCAATATTTGTCAAACACTTTTGTGCAAAAAACAAAAATTTTTTTGAAAAGTATTGTCAGCTTATTTTTCTGCTATGAAAAGATTTTGGAGGAAAAGATTTTGGAGGATTAAATGTGTGAGAAATTTATACAATAAAAGGGCATACTATTGTGAAAAGAAATTCTATTTTTATTCCCCACATTTTCACGCTCTAAAGTTATAAGATCTTAAAATCTCTGATATCGTCTTGAATAACTTGAGTCACTACATTATTTAGTTTATCAACTCTTATCACATTTTTTTTTTGTAACAAAAACAACCATAAAATAAACTCAAATAGATTTTTCTCCTTTAAGTTTATAAAACTTTCGAAAACGAAAGAAAAGAGATCCTGACTTACAAGAAATGTAAGAGATACTTCAAGTGTTGCATGGTTGCATATGTAGGATAAAAATATTATGTAATCTTTAGCATGATGATGGCGCTTTTTATAAACCATGTAAGTACGATTTACAAACTTATTTATCATAAGATTGATGCTCCTTTCACTATAAAGTTTTGTATGTCTGTATATATGAAAAGATTTTTCAATTTATTTCGTATTTATTTGCATAAAAAATTAGGTTTTGTTATGTCATTTAAAAGTATTCCAAATAAAATACATTCGGGAACAGATGCCAACATCTTCTGTTCATACATTTTCCATACATGCGCTAATATTGAATAACAAATGTTGAGCAATTGATATTGTACAGGAGGTACGTACATATGTATGTATTCATGTACAACATTTGTTCTATGTAAGTTTATTAATTGGCCGTTGATGGGCCATTTTGGCCATTTTGGTGGAGGTCTTTATATCAAAGTGTTCTCATGCCACACACAAGTATTATAGACCCATATGTATGTCTCTCCTGCTTCCTGCTGAAGACCTTAGAGAGAGTACCTCATTCGATCGGACTAACTTTCGTACACGTTTTCCAGTGTATAGCATTATGCATTTTGCCCTTTAAATGCTTAATTGTCTCTGGTTTGTCGGCATAAAACTTCTCTTTAACGGCGTTCCATAGAAAATAGTCCGACGGCGACAAATCACAGCCTCTTGGCGGCCAATTGCGTTCGACATTTCGGCTAATTAAACGGTCATCAAATGTTTGACGCAATAAATCGATTGTGACATGAGATGTGTGGCAAGTTGTAACTTCCTTTTTTAACTAAACATCGTTCACATCAATACCATGAAGTAAAGTACAAAAAATCGTTTATCATGCTGTAATAGCTGTCTTCGTTGACCGCAGTGGTTGCTCTGTCCTAGTTTTCGAAGAAATATGGACCTATGTTGCCTCCTCTCCATAAGCTGCAGCAAACAGTCACTCGTAGCGGTTGCATAGGCTTCCGTAAGATCACGTGTGGGTTTTGTGAACCCCAATTACTACAATTTTGCTTATTAATGGACCCAACAAGATGAAAATAAACTTCACCAAATTTCCAGTAAAACCCAACGTTGGACAAGCGTAAATCGCTTCATTACGTCATTCAGTGGCGATAATATACTGAATTTTGTGACAGAATAGAACGACATAAGTATTGCTGGATTCGAAATAACCGGTGGTTTAAATTTAAACCGATCGATGACCTACCCGATGTACAAATGGAGGAATTGTCGCGCACAGACATTGGCAGACTAAGCCGCTTCACCAGAATGGTTCCAATACTACATGATAACGAAAGTCAATAATTTCACACTGTGGTCTAATTGTCTCCAACCAACTTCTCTGCTAACCTCTTCCAACCTCTAGGTTTCACTTCGGCTTAAGAGTATTACAATAATTTTAATAAGGCTTCATTGCCTAGATTTGAAATATCCGAATAGATTTGCCGTAGTTCCATCTTCAAGGAAATGGAAACAATTCATTAATGTCATCTGGGATAGATTAAGTTTCATAGTTTATGATATAAAGGTTCAGGTCTCTAATAATAAAAGTGCAAAATAATTATAAGTGATACAGCACACTAACTGGATTACCAGGAATATTGGCCAATTCTTTGTATATAAAGAGCTTAGAATGATTAAGTATTTCGGAAGTATTTCAGAATGCAAATGAAACACATCTTAAAAATTAAATGCCATAAACTATTAAGAATAAGAAAGAGAAGCGTGCTAAGTAGGCCTTCTTAGTTCCATAACGTGTTTAAGTTTCTTACAATTGAGGTGTGGACTTGTCTAGTTAGTTTGATGTTCATTGGGTAACTTTAAAAGCCTTAATCGCCAAAAAAAAGGTAAATACTGCACATATAGTCCAAAATAGAATATGCAAAGTCCTTCTACACAAACAACACACAAATAAGTATGTAGCCGCTAGTAACTAGAACCATTTTATTTGATTGTTATCTTGAACTGAAATGAGTTGATTTTTTTCCTCTATGATGTGTACCTTTGCAATAGGTTTGATAATTGTAAATTTTTTTTCTTCTTAAGCTATCCAATTGAGAAATATAAACAATTTAAGTTTGCTAAAAACAGTTTCTCCTTTAAGAGCAACATTTCAATTGTAGAAGTTGTTTAAAACTATTCAACAAGAAATAAAAAGTAGAGCCAAGAATCGATTCAAATATTGCTTGCTAGTGTGTTTGGTTGGGTCTTCTTTTAGGGTAAAAGTTTATCGAGAACAATCAAATTCTGTAATGCTGCATGTTTTTTTGCATTTTTTTATTTGTATTCTTTGCTTCAATGCGACATTATGAAATTTAAACATAAAGAAAACAGAAAGAAATAAAAAAAAACAAAGAAGAAAGAAATTGGAAATGAAATGAAAAAAAAATTTTTTTTTTAATGTTCGAAGAAAATTTTCAATTTTTTTCTGTGTACTTTATTGATTCGTTTTTCTGTTTCTTTCACTTTTAGTTTCTCCTCTAGTTACTGGATTAACCTGGCATAAATTTAAATTTACTTCTACACTTTATGCCTTTGAGAGCTTCTACGAATTCCTTTGTACATGTTGCTAGAATTTTTGGTAACTCAAACAATTTTTTTTGTTTCAATATTCCGTTCAAATGTAAAGTCAGAATTAAAATTCCATGAGTATACTTATTATGTGAACTTTATATATACTTATCATGACAATTCCAACCTTAGCAAGTACTAGGTTTATACATTCGAACACATAATTGGCCATTACAAACGCCGCAGTTAGGATTACGACTCCGCTTATCGCATCACTTATGTTGTGTCCTTATTTTATACATGAGTGAAGGGACCTACAGTTTAAAGTCGATTCCGAAATCCAGTTTTTTGAGAAAATTTCATGGCAATTTTGCTTATTTTCAGGGTTTTTGCCAGAAATCTGTTGAATGGAAGTCGACGAGAGAAATATTGTGTTACGTTTTTACCCTTTAAAAAACATTTGAAATATGAGCTCGTAGATTGCAAATAAAAATAAAAATAAATTTGTGTTCAGTTTTAATTTAATTCTTTATTATCGACCACAATTTTGTGTGCCACTGTTCACAACTTATTCTAACAACAACATTTGCTTTATTTGTTATTTCTTTGTTTATGTCCTTTGCGATAAACAATAACAATTACTACAGAATTGTTCTGTAGATCTTTGTAACGGAGATCGTCAAACCACGTTTGCTTTCTTCATACGCAAAGTTTTTTCACACAAGATTGACTAAACGTTTACTCTGACTGTGCATGCTTTGCCTTGCCTTATATATATCGACGTAAACAGTCTGATGAATGTTCTCGTGGATGAAGGTTCGAGTCGTCGCCTTCTCGAGAATTCTATGGATGTAAACATCGTTCTTTACATTAATGCATACTTAGTTGTTTGTTGTTAGTGTAAGTTGTTTACGTTTGTTCTTGCAGTGTTGTTGTTGTTTGTTGGTTTACTTGTTTTTCCTTTTTGTTTATACTGGTGTTGTTGTTTTATTTTTGTTTATCAAGTAAAGAAGTCCGTTGTTTTGTTTTTGTAGCTTTTGTTTAACATTTTAATGTTAAACGATGTTACACCATTTCCATTTTCGTAACAATATTTATTCAAATTTTGATTTGTTGTAGTTGTCTGACCTAGGATTTGTACCCAGAGCCTGATGCCTAATATGGACGACTAAATAACCAAATAAACAGTGTATAGATTTTATAACCATTAGTCAAAAATTCTGAAAAAAAATTTTTTTCAGCCACATTCCATGCTTTGGATGACTTCATATTTATGTTGAATACAACAATATCTACTAAAATTTACAGATCTCTGCGTTTTGCTTGGTTGGCTGGCGATCGTTTGCGAGTATAGACAAATATCATCTCAAAAAGTCAGTGCAGTGAGAGACAGACTTCGTGTTAACAACACACATGAATCATATCATCTGGAAAGATGGTGATGGAAGATATCCTTGTTTGCTCTTGTGTTAGTATAAAGTGCTGCTTTGTGAAAAACCAAAAGTACTTCATTCTACTACAGCAACTGTAATGATTCTTATTATGTTCTATGCCACAATGCGCAGTAGACACTTTTTTCTTTTTAAAATTAATACCACATTAGCCATGCTTCGTTAGATTAGTTTTACTTGATAAATTCTGTATATTTTCTATGCACATTAGCGGTGGAAATAATTTTTAGGATTTCTTATATTATTTTATAAAAATTTTCCATTTTTTCTTAGACATATTTATGCACTACAATAATATTTTTTTACTGTGTTGTTTTGTTACGAAACAGGACAACATCTACACGTTCTCTGCTAAGCAACATTGTGTCTTACTTTTCGTCTTTTAGCAACAATAGAAGTGAAAACTTTAATGGCACTTTTTTTTTGCGTGGCCTGAACAAAAATATATTTTTTCTTGCAGTTTTTGTTTAAGAACTACTCCAAATTTTCTTAGACAAAGAAAACAACAAAACAAAAAGAGGAAAGAGGAACTTTATATATTTTCTAGTTGATTTCCTTTTCTTATTCCTTTATTATATTTTTCAAAACTTTTATTTTATTTAACTTTAAGCGTGATGTTATGTTGAAAATCTTTTATGGTTTCAAGGATGTCAGGATGTTGAATGAGGAGTAGTGGTAGTCATACAAGGAGTTCTTAATGTACTTTCACACCAGAATTTTTCCACAAAAATTCATCGAATACTGGGAATAAAATAAATTTAGAACTTTGGACCCTAAAAGAAATTTCTTTAATCGGAGAAATCGAGAGGTTTGGCAGCCATTTTTTACATCCTTTTATTTCTGTTGTTGGATCAAACTATCAGATCAGGCATCTAGAGTAGAAGTTGAAATATGAAAGAATATTTCTTCGGCGACTTCCTCTCAGCAGATTTCTGGCAAATACTCTAGAATTGCCATGAAAAGTTTCTTAAAAATCTGTCGTGCGGAATTTAAAATTAACACACACAACAAACACCACATATATTGTGAGAAACTAGGTCATAGTCCTACCAAAAGGGTGGTAATGACCAATTATGTATGTATGAATGTAGGTTATTAGATTAGGTAGCGTTAAAACACATAAATCGTGAGAGGTTCCCACTTAGTAGATTTTATTAGCTCCGTTGTCATTGCCCCTCGTTCCATTAAATTAAGAAGTTGCCGATGTATACTATTAACCCAAGTCCCGCAGAATGTACTTCTGCTTATCGGTTCAATTTCAATCGATATGTTCAAACCGATAATAGTCAAATCGGAGGAACACAAATCACTAAGTGTTGCTGTTGATTTAAAAGCAAAGTTTTCGTGATGATAAAGCAAAGCTCACAAAATATTTTTCCTTTATTTCGAATCGAGGGTTAATATTTGCTTGGTATGGCTACCAGACTTCTGTTAAAGTTGTTTGGAAAAGGCTTCGACTAGTTTTTTTAATTAATATTTATCATTTCCCCTGGTCAGACATCTTAAATAGAAACTGAAATATGAAAGAATATTACTTCGGCGACTACCTCTCTGCAGATTTATGGCAAATACTGTAAGAGATTAAATAAAATTGCCATGAAAAGTTTCTCAAATATTTGTCGTTCAGAATCGATTTTAAAATCTTTAAGTGGCGCCACTAATGTCCTAAAATTGACACACATAACATAGAGGCTGTGAAAAGCTAGGTCGCAATCTTGAATGAAGGGTTGTAACAGCCAACCCTGCATGCATTTAGTACCAACGAGGTAGCTGTAGTCTATTGGGTAATGTATTGGATTACCTAACGATAGGCCTTAACATAATAATACAAAACAAAATTCCTTCGGCGTTCCTCCCTTTATTAAGCAAATGCTTTGAAAGTTAACTGTAAGTCCAAGCATTCCTCAACAAACTTATCACATACAACATGAGTAGTGTAAGAAACTCGATGGTAATCACGACTAAAGCTGTTATTGTTGTCTGAAAGACTTAAGTCTTAAGAAAAAAAGTTTAATTTTTTTGTTCTGCAAAATTGTATTTAATTTTTTTAATTACATCGTTTTGTTTTTAGAGACAATAATTAATTAAAAACCTATTTTCAATGTATGAAAGGACACAGAAGGGGTCCTTATAATGATGATATAAAAAGCATTCCAATGTGTGATGTGGTTGAAGATGAATTTACAAATGTAAGCTGTTAATTTATAGCAGTAAACAAGACAAACTCAGCAATATGCCGGTAAAAATACGAGTATAAGCTGGCACTCCCGAAGAATTTGTTTCATGAACATCGTGTATAGGTTTGTAAAAGATTAAGATTAACATTGAGATTCTAGAGATGATTTGCGTGTGATAATTTTTTCCACGGTAGTTTAAGTGGTATGTTCAGTGATAGATGGTTTTGCAGCTCTGTCACTGGAACAGGATTTTACAACGTGAACATAAGTATTAATTGGCTGTCGAAGTTGAAGTTGTGTTCTTTACAATATTATCTGCCATTTAAAACGGTTTAAATTCTGATGTTTGATGGTAAGTGTGTTCTGGATCTGTATGATGAATCGTTTTTTTTTTTGTGATGTAATTTTCAAATCAATACGTTTTCTAGATATTTTGTGGTCCCATCAACCATGCTATTATTCCCAATAGTAGGAATAATTTAATTGTTTTGATAATTAATAACAAAACAAGCACGATCAATATTAGTTTAAGTACCCGCTGCCTGCGGTCGAAATCCACTACGTCCATTATTTTTCATAAATTTTCGTTGTTTCTCGAATTGATTCACTTAATGTTCACACAGTTTCAATTGCAACTGATGTTTGTCTTTGAATTTTTTTCAGTTTATATAGGCATAGGAACAGGTAGTATTTTATTCAATTACACAGGTACTAAAGGTACTTTAATAACATCTTGTAAAAATATTCTTTTCTTTCTTTATGCATGTGTGAGGCACAGTTACTTTGCATTATTAGAAGATTTAAGTAAAGTCTGTCTCGTCTAGTCTTTTTGTTCGTAGCTGGGGAAATTTGTTAATTTTATTGTTATTTCGATGAAGTTATACACGAAAATACTACACACACTATTTATTACGTTTATTTTGTAAATGAAATTCTTTGAAAAATTGTTCATTTTAGTCGATATTAAAATATTCGTTGTTACTCTTTCTTTGTCTGTTGCCCATGGGCGAAAATAAAACTGTGCGTCAAAAGCAGGTAACAACATAACAATTTCTTCCATACCAGTAACTACAAATGTCAGACTATATCGCGATTGTTAATAATTAAAAAATAATTCCATGATGATTCTGCAGATGAAAAGAGATACCGAATTATAAAGTATTCTGAGTATAGAGTGGGGCATTTAAAAGCTTAAATTTAAAAAAGACAATAAAACAAAAACGATTTGAAATATTGCCAAATTTATTTGTTTTTGTTGTGGAGTACAATTGTACCGACTAGAAAGGGAATGCCATTTCATTCATATGGTTGCCTTGGCTGGCCTCACAGTAGCCCGTTCGATGGGAACAATTTTCGTACAATTCTTCGAGCAATGGCATCACTCATGTTGGCCTTCAAATGTTGAATTGTCTCGGTCTGTCGGCATAACATACATACATACATATATAATTGGCCGTAATGGCAGGATTACGGCCTAGCTTCTCACACCACTTATGTTGTGTGTGTTAATTTTATACATGAGTGGCGGACCTACAGTTTAAAATCGACTCCAGACAACAAATTTTAAGAAACTTTTCATGGCAATTTTACTTACTCTCAGAGTTTTTGCCAGAAATCTGCTGGGAGGAAGCCGCGCGAAAATATTTTTTTTCATATTTCGTTTTTGATCTCTGACCGGCGATTCGAACCCTGGCCTTTTGTCTAATAAGCCAACACACTACCTTCTAGACTACTACTAAACTGTCGGCATAACACTTTTCTTTAACGTCGTCCCACAATAAATAGTTCAACGGAGTCAAAATGCAGCTTCTTGGCGGCCAATTCACATTACCATTTCGGCTAATTAAACGGCTATCAAACATTTGACGCAATAAATCGATTGCAGCATGAGACGTGGGGCAAGTTGTATCATCCTGTTCAAACCAAATCGGTTATAATGGTGCTATTTGCAATCCTTCATCGTAATGGTTCCTTCATCCTCATTTTCAAAGAAATATGGTACAATGATTACTCCGCTCCACAAGCCGCATCAAACAGGCTCTCTTGGGTGCATTGGCTCTTGGATTTTCTGAGCCTTAAATACGAAATTTTGCTTTTTAACGTGTCCACAAATATTTCGGTCCAATTGTCTTTGTTTTGAAAATAAATTTCCAATAAATCCGAACGTTCCTCAGGCGTAAATTGATTCAGTACGTTCAGTAGAGCTAATATACTGAATTTGATTGCAGAATATAATGACATAAGTATTGCCAGATTCGAAAAAACTGATGGTGGACACAAAAATAGATTTTACTCTACACTTAACTTAAAAATTTTAAATTTAATTGTCCAGATGTCGATAAAACCTAGTACCCGCATGTAATTAAAAAACTTAAACTAGACAATCTAGGTTGATATTCGCGATATTTATGGACTTTTTTTTCTCTGGCAACGTTATTCGTGAAGTATGGTTTCAAGTTTACAAAGAATGTGAGAAGATTGCGATCAGTGCTGAGAAATTCAAAAACAGTTTTAAACGAACAAAATTTTAAATATTCAGTGCATCAGCCTATGCATCGGCCTGTGGTACAGAGCAATATGGCGGATATTATATTACAATGTCATTAGTAGCGCCGATCAAAAATATTAGTTTCCCTATTGTACCTTTAGGAAACATCTGGTAAAAGAGGATTAGAGGTTTTTTTATTTTAGACAATGAGGTTCGTATGCCATGATGAATATTTTTTTGTCTCTTCTCTTGTATGCTAATTAATGAAGATGCAGAAGTAAAACAAATTTAATAAAAATTTCCCTACTTGAATAAACAATATCAATCGTTCTTCTTTATAATAATAATAGAAAAAGGACGACATATGTTCTAAATGAACTTTTGAAATTCTCAAAAAAAATTTTCCTTGTTGCTCTTGCCATGTGTTGAAATATATTCATTAAGGCACTAATCCGTGTATTTCATGAATAACTTCAAACAATCGAATCTAAGTTACAGTCAGTTGTCAGAAAAGTGACAGTCCTTGACAAGTCTGTGCTTGTAAGTATAGTACATACAAAAATCTCAACACTGTTTACTTGAAATCACGCATCCTCATAAGCGAATACACAAAGGAAATGATTTTGCTGTTCTCTCTGCTATTCGTGTGGTCTTTGGTAGTGAATATTCAATGAAGTAATCTTTTTCAGATGACTACGTACATAATAAACTCTTAAGGTGCTTATGATGGCATATAAAAACTTACTTTCAAGAGAATATCTTGCGTACCTTTATAAGCAGTCATTTCAAGTGAAACTATTTAAATAAAACTATGCTTATAGATACACACGCAGTATGCCTGCTTGTTTGTTATTTAGAAATAACGATTGCAGTTAATTTAAGTCGATTTTGTTTGTAAGTATTTCAACTGAAATATCACAATAAAAATCTTTCTTTTTTACTTTCAAAATATTTTGTATAGAAAATGCATCATTTGCTGAACGAGAGTGGCGATTACAACAAAAAAAAATTTTTTTTTTTTCAATAATAGTTTGATTGATTGATTATCTTATTGTTCCAGATTTTTGAACGTTTTTGATGCCTTGAATCTGCATACGACTACAGATTTGCTGCATGGCCCCATAACCTAACATAAAAGTCCATAAAACTCTGTTTTGATATCTCAAAGTGCTAATCTTGCCATCCAAAAGTTTATTTTTTTTTTTAATTTTTTCGATAACTTTTTGGTTACGTAGATATCGTTGAAGGGAAATTAGTACTGTAAGGTTTTCGGTAAAATTTTACGTAAACAAAGGAAACGCTAGACTTTGTATTCATTTTCGTATTCATTTTCATTCAGTGATATCTTTGTGTCAAAAATATAATAAGTTTACCTACGTGGCAGTTTTTTTTGCTATCGATGCTGAAGCTATGAAAAGATCCTCAAATTGTTATCAATTCTACCGTACTTAGTATCACTAATCGTATGAAGATATCCACACAGAAGTATGCATGCTTTAGGAAAAAAAAAAACATTTCAAATGCACACATACGTAAATATTCCAATAATAACTGTATAACTGTATAAAGTAATGCTAAAGTAGTGATAAAATATATTTGCAAAGTTGAAAATTTAGTTCAGGTAGAAAGAAAGAATCAAAAAAAAAGAACAAAAAAAAAAAAGTGACACATAAATTTTCTTTGCCGTTACTTCATATATATATGTATGTACATATGTAGGACACAACATCGTTTATACATATGCATACATACAGTGGGCGTACACTCAACTTTTAACATTTTAAAGAGATTGCCCGAAAACATTTGACAATATTTCAAAATTTTTTTGATTTGTTTTTGTTTTAATTTTAAAAACTGACAATCAAACAATTTTAAAATAATAATAATGGTAGCTTATTAATGTATATATTTATTTTAATGAGAATCTAGGCCGTAATCCTGACTGAAGGGTTGTAATGGCCAATTATGTATGTATGTATTTATTTTAATGTATAGTTGTTATTGACGCTCACTGTACATACAGTGGACAGCGAAAAGTCTTAGTACTCTAATACATTTGAGCAATTTCGTGAATTTCGGACAATTTAAGCATTTGCTATGGTGATTAGCCTTTGGCTAGACATGTTTTGTCATTTAACTGTTCTTCTAAGGCTCCTAAGCCTCTGGCTCCTCTACTTCCTCGTCGTTACAGTTTCTGCAGAAGTCGTTAGAAGGTATTCCCAGTCTTCTGGTGTTAAAACCGAGAAGCCAGTGACCATTTCAATAAGCCCAATTATACTGCAGTTAATGTGAAGATGTGATTTGCCAACCAAAGTACACATAGGCTTAATACTATTGCACAAGCTTCCGATATGCCTCCAAAAGACTATTTAGGAGATCATTTGAAACTATGGTTATGTAGTAGCTAACCCTCAAACAAAAGTTAATCGAAAAACTTGCTAATGAGTGCACGGCCGCAAATATCACCAGAAAACACATAACAAACTGCGCTTCATTCAATGCAAAAGGGTTAAATGTCATGCTAGACCTTTTGGGATATCCTACTAAATATAAGCGATAACATTTTCATAGATTAGGTATTTGAATTTTAAATTTACTTTGAGTGTGGGTACACATTTGCGTGCAAAAATAAGGAGTTATCAGAAACTTCTTTTTTTTTCTATTGTTTGTTGAAAAACTTAAAATTTTTGTTTTGTTTTTTATAATAAATAGAAATAAATTAATATAATAAGGTTATAAAACTTTAATTCTTTATACGATCTTTTGCTACAAATTCAAGTAAATGTTAAAATATATCAGGGTACCAAGACTTTTGCTTCGTCACTGTATGTAGTATACGTTTAGATAGCCCCTCAAAATGTTCTCAATATCAGCGGCCTCAAACAGCTTATTCATTGTAATATACACAGCATTTTAGAATTGTTAGGCTTGACGTTCATTTCCAGAAGTTTTTTTTTTTTTTTTTTTTTTTTTTTTTTTTTTTTTTTTTTAAATGTTCTTTTAACCTATTTTGTAATAATTGTTGTTCGTGCTGTTGATATTATTTTTCTTAACAATACAAACAATGCAATTTAGTTTACAACTGGCATGTTTTTAACTCAAATAGAGAATAGTGACTTCGTGGCATGTACAATGGTTTGTGTACGTGCTGCCAACATCCTTTTTAAGTCTTTAAACCAGAAAAAAAACGTAAAACGGACTTATGGTAAAAGGCAACTGAGAACAGAATACGTTAAACATTGTTAACGATGTCCAGCTCACACATCTCTAGATATGATTGTACTCAATAATACTGTTTGTACTCCTGGTAGCTATAATTAGAGATGTGCATTGCTAAAGTGATTGTATAAATATTATGCAATTTTTACGGTAATTTTCTCTTTTTTTTAAGGCAATATATTGCTCTACTCCAATGCTTTGTCGCGGTGCCTTGTGCTGTAATTGTAGCATCAAATGTTTGACTGTCTTAATAATATGGAGCAGAGGTTTTTAACTGAATCCATACAGTTTATGCAGTAAGCTATGGTAGGCTAGCGGGTAGCTTGACTTTCACAGACAAGTTCACCCGATGGCATATATAGTCCATGGTGTTACCTGGTGTAAGATAAGCCCTTTTGTCATGATCCATTAGCGGTGGGTCTGAACCACCTCGAGCTCCGGATGGAACTGATCAGTTCCCTTTGTGGCACGTTCGCCATCATGTCCAGATATATAAACGTTCTGTCACTTAAAAACTAATGATCTCACATAATAGGTGTTGTACCGATTCCGTTTCTTCCATATTATGCAGCTGGTGCAGTAATCCCGAGAATGTCAGCAAAATTGCTAATAGCACAGTGTCCCGTTAGAATTCCTGTTAAAGTACAAAGCTTTCTCTTGTTGAACTTAAGTAGATCCTTAGTTTTCTGATGGACACTGCTGTACGCAGCGGTTTTGAAATTCGTCAACCAGGTATTTTGGATCACCTACAGTGTGCTAAATCCCATGTCGGTGTTTCCAATTGGGAAACAAACACCTTTGATCACTTCGGTGCAAGTTCTTGCACGTTATCACATATTTCTATGCCTTTATGTCAGATTTTATACAAACCCTGATTATTGATATGATGATAAGCACTTCAAATTGGCTATATTTAGTAGATAATCGAGGTAACTTCCAAATAAACTTCCGAAACTATCAAAAAAAATAAAAAATTGTAATCTCTCCCACCACAGAACTTATTTGAATTCTAAAGGAGACAACGAAAGTAGATGTGATAATTACTCGAATACCAGCGCATTTTTAATCAGAATTGTGCAGCATACATGATTGTGTTGTTGTTATAATAAATTTATCACAAATTTGATGTGACATCCATAGAGTGATAAAGAATATTTGTTAATGACGTCTCATGCATATAAAAACAAAGTAAATAAAATAAAAGCCAAAATGCCATAAAACGTAAAACAATAATTTTAAACAAAACAATTGTGGAAAATCAAATGTTATGACAATATTTATGCATAAATATGTATGCGTTTATGCCATAAGTTGATGAGCATTGTTTATAGTGTCACTGGCACACCATGGCATTGAATTGAAATGAAATGAAGTGTGCGGCAAATTACGATGGTTCCATAAACAAATCCAATTTCGAACAAAAAAAGAAAAAAAGAAAATGATTGAAGCCTTTTGAAAACAGGTTGAAATAAAGGCAACGAAAATTAAATACAAATTTATGGTAGATTAAATACAATACACATTCATAAGCAGGTATATACGAAATATGTAAATACCTGTGTACGTTCATAATTGCTCATTACAAGCCTTCAATCAGGATTACAAACTAGTTTCCTAAACCACTTAGGTCGTAATGGCCTCATAAATTAATGGGTCAGGCGGAAAGAGCAGATGCGTTGGTAGAATGTTGTTATGTTTCTAGGTGTCTGTCTATGGCCTCCCATAGACAGTGTTAGAACAGGTTGACTGCTGGGCTTGGATAATTTCAGCTGAAGGTTGGTTATTGCATTTATTACGGGGCACTTCGAGATTAGGTCGCCGACAATTATTTGGAATAGATCCCAGCCGGACTTTTGCAGGGTATGTTGCCATGAGTAGGAGTTGAAAATTATCGAACACCTCCTCTATAACTGTCCAGCCTTTAGTAGGTTGAGGTTGAAGACCCTTGGCGAGGGCTTTTTTGAAGGTTTGAATTCTGTGTCGAGAGCCAAAATTAAGGCTCTCAACAGATTCATTATTAGGTTAAGCAGGCTAAGAGGTGCTAGGACCTCATAAGTGTAATCGTGCTCTACCTTGTGTGTTTTGTTTGTTGATCTGTGTAATTTCTCTGTTTCCTATTCTCCCTGCTCTACTTCCTCTCCTAGTTCTATCACCCCTCTTTTAACCCCTCATTGTAAAAAAACTTAAGGACGTTTTTGGTTAACTTGACCTCCGGGTATGTACTTGTCCGTTATGATAAGTACACGTCCTAACCTTCTTACACCCACTTATATTGCGTATTTTTATTACAGACATGAGTAACAAAACCAACAGTTTAAAGCTGACTTCGAACGACAGATTTTTAAAGATTTAAATTTTAATTTATTTTCAGAGAGTTTTTGCCAGACATCTGCTAAGAGGAAGAGGTCACTGAAGAAAATATGTTTTCACATTTCGTATTGTCTGACCCGGGACTTGAAAATGCCAATACACAACCTACTAGACTGTGGCAACTTTAATGTCACAAATATTTTAAACTCTTTAATCTTCTGATAGTTGCTTGAAGTATATATGATGACGAGGAAGTGCTCTATTATCAACTGAAGACTTCAAACCTGGATTAGTAGCATGAGTTTTATATTTCGTTGTTCTTATAATTGAGGCATTGTTAGACTCATTACTGATGCGACTGTTAAATTTTCAATTAAAAAAAAACAGAAGTACGCATACGTATAATTAAAACGGTTATAAACGACGATAAATAAAT
>QOCX01002547.1:1621-15058 GCA_005959815.1 Sarcophaga bullata | reverse complement strand
GCAAAATAATGAAGGGAGAATGTTCTCTGTCTCTCAACAGATTTCTGCCGAGAATCTGAGGGTGCCATGGTTGAAATAAAAGTTGCGCATGATTTATGTGTTCTCAAAAAATCTGTGCACTAGGAATCGACCTTTAGGCTGCCACGTTTCCGCACTCATGTGATCTCGTTCTGAAATGGAGACACACGACAGCCAGAAGTGGTGCGTCTAGAAGTGGTATGTTGTGCAGAAAGTAAAAAAAAATATTTCTTTCAGTGACTTCCTCTCAACTGTATCCTGGCGCTCATGTACACGATTGCATGTGGTTTCTTGAAGTCGAAGTAGTCTAGTAGAGACTGTGTTGGCTTATTAGATGAAAGTTCGTTGTGCAAACCCCGGATAAGATGTTATTTCTGAGGCTTCCTCTCAGCTGTATTCTATAGGTCAAGCGGTCGGTCATAAAAAGTCCAGATATTTCGCTGTCCCCTGTCATACATACAATACAATAATTGGCCATCACAACCTTCAGTCAGGATTACGGCCTAACTTCTCACATGTCACTGTCATAGGAGCACATTAAAAAGTTTCTGGATCGGTGTAATAGCCTCTGAAAACGATGAACTTTACTGTGACGACATCCAAGCTATGCGGGAAAAGTTGGAAAATGTGGTAAACAGTGCCTGGTAGGATTTCTTCGTAACAATTTTCATTTAATAATCATGAGTTAAAAATATCAAACCTCTCCTCTTCCAAAAAGAAATTATTAGGTGATTTTAAGTAATTCGCGAGTGTTTTGTGCCTGTAAACAGTAAGACATATTGAGCTTTCGATCTTCCTGGGCCGTAATGATATTTCTGGAATGATCTGATTCGATTAATGATGTGACTATTGGTCGTACAGGCTACATGCATGAACCCATCGCTTCTAACAGTCTTTCAAATCATAGATGATACGCTTTGTCATAGTAGATCAACGCGAACTGAATGGATTAATGTATGAGTGTGATATAGAAAACCGAATCAGATGGCAGCATAATATTAAATTCAATATTCAGAAGACACTTTTAGAAAAAACTTCAACACCCCAATGAGAACAAATAATCAAAAAAAAATTTTTTTTTGAAACGAATTTCTTGTTCCCCATAAAGTCTGGCTTTCTATACTTAGATTGAAAAGCAAATATAACAACATTATCTATTTTCAATGCACACACACAAATACACAGGCACATAATAGTATCATAATATATATTTTACGCAACTGTCATATACTTTAACACCCACTTGACTACGAAGTTTAAAGAGTTTTTTTTTGTTTGTTTGTTTGTTTGACGGAAATTGTTTCAAATTGACACAACCCTTTTCGATTCAAATACAACATGACAGGACCATATAAAAATAAATAAAATAAACAATAACATAACACAAAAACAACAACAACAACAACAAGAAAATAATACATTAAGAGTGAAAACAATAAGATTGAGAAGTAAACTGTAAAAAAAAAGAGGAAAAAAACACAAAAGTTTTCCATTTTAAGCACCACATTGTTTATCTACAAATAGAGCAAGAACAACAATAAGGGGGGGGGGGGAAAAGAAAGCGATAAACTACCCAACTCACGCATATATATCTCCTCTCCCCCCCCAACCACTTATCTTTGATCATAAATATAACGAGGGACGCAAAATACAAAAAACAAGGAATGAGGGAGTAATGTATGCAGGGATAAATGAAACCAAATAAATAAATTAAAAAAAAGGAATATATTTACACATACACACACAACACACACCCACATATCATGTGGAAAAATTTGTGTCAGTATTTAATGGCATGAGCATTGTGTAACTGACTGAAGTGAAAGCAAGCGTGGTATTATGTTGTCAATATTTCCAAAAATTTCCTAACGAGAAAATGTTTTTTTTTTCTTTGTGTAATGCGAACATAAACAAATTTTTTGTTTGTTATTTTAAGATGACATTCTTTAATTCCCCTTCCATTTTATTATGATTATTGTGACATTATTTATGTTGTATTTTAAGACATTTAAATACGCTTCAAACGAAGGAATGTCTATGGTTGAAGAAGAAGAAAGGGAATCTTATGGAATCAATATGACTTCCGTTATCTGATCTAATCAAACTACTCTGACCTAAGGTTTGAACCATGGCCTCACGTCTTATAAGTCAACATACTACCTTACTAGACTACGGCCATTCCAATGATGTACGTTTCGCTCAATCAATGTGATTGCAATCTGAAGTTAATGAAATCGCCGTAATCTAGTAGGTATGTGTGTTGGCTTATTAGACGAGGGGCCTCGGTTCAAACCCCAGGTCAGGCATCAAAACGAAGACATGACAAAATATTTCTTCGGCAACTTCTCTTCAGCAGGTTTCTGGTAAAACATGAAAAATTTGTAAAAAATTTGTCGTTCAGAATGCGATTTCAAACTCTAATTCCTGCCACTCATGTATAAAACCAACAACACACAAATCGTAAGTGGTATGAGAAGCTAGGCCGTAATCCTGACTGAAGGGATGTAATGGCCAATTATGTATGTATGTATGCAATCTGATCAAAATATTATGATTGCAAAATTCTAGATGGGTAGTCGTGCTTTTAATGTGCAAACCTTACTCTGGCAAGCTTTGTTCCTTAGTTTGATGGAACTTCGTCAGTACAGGGACTGCATTTATCTGTGGCATCACAACGGCTTCTATAGTTGCTTGAGTGAGATTTGGTAGTCAAAGCTAGCACTTTGTCCCACCTTGGCCTACCTAAGATTCTAGGCGGTAGGAACTTTCTGACTTTCTTGTTCTCTGTAGCTTGATGGCAACGCCAAAGAGGAAACCATGCTAAATTGTTTTGCTATCGAACATCCCCTGAAGCAGCAGGCTTTTCTTATGTCAATCATCTTAAACTTGATAAACTGATGACTTAAATAGTTTCCTGGTCTACTAGACTACGGCGACTTGAATCTGTCATTAATGACTGTAAGTCCTCGAGCCTTAAAACTACATGGACTATGATGACTTCAGTCTCTCATTAATGGCTTTAAGCTCTCAAACCTTAAATTACATGGACTACGGCGACTTCAGTCTCTCACTAAAGGTTTTAAGTTCTCAAGTCGTAAAGCTACATTGACTATGGCTACTTCAGTCTCTCACTAAAGGTTTTAAGTTCTCAAGTCTTAAAGCTACATAGACTATGGCGACTTCAGTCTCCTCATATAATGGGTTTAAGTTCTCAAGCCTTAAAACAACATGGACTACAGCGAGTTCAGTCCCTCACTAAAGGTTTTAAGTTCTCAAGTCTTAAAACTACATGGATACGGCGATTCAGTCTCTCACTAAAGGTTTTAAGTTCTCAAGTCATAAAGCTACATTGACTATGGCGACTTCAGTCTCTCACTAATGGTTTTAAGTTCTCAAGCCTTAGTAACAACAGTGATACCTACATAGTATGCCAACCTAGCATCATAACGTCTTTAAACTTTTGTTTATTAAGGCAGTAGACACTTCAGGAAAGTTAATGGAAATGTATGTGAAAAATCTTTCTCTTTCTAATCTCTTAATCATTAAATTTATCACAATATCTTTAGGAAACTAAAATAGTTAAAGACCAAACGTTAACTATCACCATATCACTCTTCACCTCTGTAGATGTGAACTTTAAATTTGACTCAAACCAAAATCATTTAACTACTGTGTATCTAAAATCATTTACCATATTAAGATGGTTTTTTTTTCCTTTTTTTTTTATTTATTTTACTTTTTTAACTTAAAATTTAATACGAAGGTTATTTTACTTAACCTATCCTATCTGTGTATGGGCCTAGCTACCTTTATAATCTCTTTTAAAGGAGAAAAAAGCACGAAGGAACAAAAAAAAAAAAGTTAAGAAATTGAAATCAAAGTTAATGCGCTTTTATCATTTACCCGTAATAACATTCAATATAATCCACTTTTTCTATAAATATTTACAAGAAAATGAAGAAAAACAGAAAGAAAGAAAATTTTTCAAAAGTTTTTCTTTTCTTGCCTGCCTGGCCTTACCTTCAAAATATTTTTTTTTTCGCTTTCATCGGCAAAAAAGATAAATTTAATCAAACATTAAGAATTCTCTCTTAGACGTTTAAATTTAGAAATCGTTGCCTTTTTTTTTTCCATCTTTCTTCTTCGTGCCTTAACTTTTTAGGCAAACATTATGAAGAAGAAGGAAAGAAAGAGAGAGAGAAGAGAAAGAGAAGCTAAAGGTTGTCTATTCAGCAGGAAATTTAAAATTTAAATAAATTACCACAAGCCCAAGGAAATAATGAAAGAAAATGATGACGATGATGATGTAGATTATAGCCGTTTAAGGCTAACGATGATGATTACATTGATAACATTTATTATCATCATAACAATCATCTTCAGCAACAGCAACAGCAACAGCACAAGCAACAGCATCATCATCGGCAGCAGAATCACCATCAGCATCAGCAAACTCATCATAAAAATCAATTGATTGACCTTAAAAACGTATATCAACACACATACAACACACAGCAAGCAGGCAACAAGGAAAGAGAATCAGCAAGAGAGAGTGTTAGTGAGAGAGAGAGAGAGAGATATTGTAGGTAACGGAAAAATATAATCAAATAAAAAAAAAAATTATTAATTTAATAAAAAAAAAAGAAAAAAACAACAAAAAAAAATTTTATTTCCTACTGCCTTAGACAGTTTCCTTCTAGAGCCCAGTTGTTTTTGAAAAATGAGTTGAATGAGCAACGGACTGTTAAGCATAGAAAAATTATTCTCGTATTATGCTTCTCTCTTTTCATGGTGTTTGTTTGTTGTTTGTTTGTTTGTTTGTTTGTATATCTGTAAACTTATTAGAAATTCTTAAAGTTTATTGAACTTTGACTTGTTGTGATATTTTGTGGGCCATATTTATAACAACAACAACAACAATAACAATAACAACAATAACAACAGCAACAGCAACAAAGAAAAGAAAAATTCAATCAGAAAAAATACAAAAAAAAAAACTTTAAGGAAACCTTTTATTTGACTTTTGTAAGGAGTTAGACAAGATTTTTTTCTCTCATAAGCATATAACCGAGGGTTGTAGGTTAAGTGTTGAAATAAAAAAGAGAAACTCTGTTATGAGATGACCAAAGGGCGCTTAGAGTTTTTTTGGAACATGTTTCAGTTACCATAGACTTATAGAGCGTCTCATTAGATAGAACACAGTTCCTGTACTGACCGACTTTCACCAAACTAGGTAGGAAGTTGGTCACCGTAAGAAGGGATTATTAAAATCCCTTCTACCCATCTAGAATCGTTCAATGCACAATATTTTGATCACATTGCAATCACATTGATTGAGTGAGCCGCACATCATTGGAGTCGTCGTAGTCTAGTAGGTAGTTTATTGGCTTGAGGCCACGGTTTAAACTCCAGGCCATGCATCAAAAACAAAATAAAAAAAAATATTTTTCGGCGCCTACCTCTCAGCAGATTTGTGGCAAAAACAAATAAGAGTTCTTCGAATAAGAGGTCTTTAAGTCTGTATTGTCCCATCAAAAGATCGGTTACTGTATAGTCTCCTACATGGCTCAAAAGCTCATTCTTCATACCTTTCTGCAATTTTCTCACACCTATTTGGTTTGCAAAGAGTTTCTATCTCTCTCTCTCTCTCTCTGGTATCTCTTTCGTTCAGCACTCCTTTATAAATATCTCTTTCCATTTCATGGAAATGTTCTGGCCTAATCGGTGACATGGGAGGAGCTTGTGAGGATGTTCCTTTGCCTGCTCATTGTTCACATGAAGGCCTGACCCTCAGAGTATTGCTATGTTCTGCTTAAGTTGAATTGAGTACATCTTTGGATGACATAAACTTGCTCTCGGAAGATACCTATGAGTGCCTCTCTAGAACTCGAAATATTTCACACCAGGACCATAACCTTTAGTTCCTTTTCCAATATCAATTTTTGACTCATGCGTATAGCACTCTACGGTTCCCTTTTTGAAAGAATAAAAGAAGCTAAGTTAGTCAATTCACTTCTATTCCTTAGCCTGGTTGTGAAGCATTTTTTAAAATCCTAGAATCTGTTGATTCTGCCTAGTTAGGGAGAGAAACAGTTAGCCGTCGATCTTTTAGGTCATTGTCTTCCACTTATCCTAACAAGGGTTTGTAAAGCCACATAGAAATCTCTTCAGGAAAGCTGAATGGTGAAGAAGATCTTTTAAGATCAGAAATATCCAGAAGGCCAAACCCCCATAACTCCAGGCATAGGTTTCTTTAAGGCGCTCATACATAACCAAACCCGTCTGCCATGTACCAAAAGTGCGATGAAGAAGGTCTTTTGTGATCAAGAATGACAAGATCTCTAATTGGGCGAACTAAAGGCATAGTTTTCCCTAAGGCGCTCATAAATAATTAAACTGCTTGCCATACTGCAAAAGTGTGAGGATGATCAAGCAATTTAAGGAACGAAGACGATTAATCTTCTTCTTATAATTCAGTTCGTAGAGCGTAGCGATTTAATACATACCCTTCTGTTGCCAACGAAGTAAAGCCATCCAGCAGAACCTGCGGAAAGCATATGATTTAAGTGGGAAAATCGGTGCTCTATACCCTGTAATATGCCGTATGCCCTGGTCAGTCCATCATCAAATAAAGTTTCTACAGATATGGCTGTATGCCCTGAACCCACAGAAGAATTAGCTTGAATGATTCGATGGTCGATAGACGTCGACTTAATCCCACCTTGGCTGTCCGAGTAAATTAAGATATTTTCAGAGAAAAATCCCACTAGCCAATAATCTCCTTTTGGAAGGCTTGGCATAGCTTAGACAGCCTATATGAAAAAGTTTCCTATTGAACTCTTAATATTTATACTACGGCCTCGTTTGGTCGCATTTTGGAGCCATGTTTGTATACTGCAAGAAGAGAAGAAGACCATACCTGGTATTGGAATCGTAATCTCTTATCGAAGAAAATTGGAGAAACTCTATAATCGGTCTGGATAGGCTTCTGTCTTTCCAAAATGCCAGAATATTAATGGTTTAACTGTATTAAGCCAGCATAATGCTCCGCATCAATAGAGAGATCAGAGAAGAGGTATTTGAGTGTGTAATAAATTTGAAACAGAGTGTACTGGTGACCAAACAAGCTGACTCTGCCAAAGAAGCCAGTACGCGATACATGATTACATGATCTCAGGGCCTTTTGTCTTAACCCTCCTAAAAATTGTATTCCATAATGTTTTTTTAATAACATTTCCTCGCCTTTTCTTACATTTTAACAGCTGCAGAGTTTGCCTTCCAAACCCGTTTTTTTTTTCTTTCTCCTAACTTTTACATCATCTTTCTTCGGCTGTATTTCCATTTCCTTCATTTATTATTGCGATGATGTTTGCTTAGTCTAGTGAGGCAGACAAAACGCCTAAAAAGGCGATCATAAGTTTTTCTTTTTTCTCTTAACATCTGCCCATCATCAATAACGGAGTGTCTGTCGTAGCATGGCATTTCCCAGTTGTGTGATGATGGCTGGCTGGCTGCTTGCATAGTTTGGGGTCGTTTCGCTTGATGATACTGGGTGACTTCCTTAAAAAAAATGTACATCTTATTAATGTTGTTGTTGTTGTTGTTATTGTTATTTGTTTTGTTGAAAGCAACAAAGAAGGGAAAAGTCAGGCTGAGTGCTGCTGCTTGAAAGTTGCTTTTCTTTTGAGTGACACAGTGACACAAAATGTTGTCAGCCACTAAAAAGGGTGATGGTTTACTTCGGGGCAATATTTTCTTTTTCTCCTTCTTTCATTCCTTTAGAAGAAGAAGAAGAAAAAGATTGTATTTATTGTGGTTATTTGTTCATATTTCTTGCATAATTTTTATTTTTTTTTTATTTATTTAATCAGGAAATGGTGTTGGAATTCAGCCTGTAAGACCTCCAAGCGGAATGTCTTATGAAATCTTGTTAAAGGTTTTTATTTTCTGTAGGAAAAAAAGACAGCCTTTTGGAGTTAACAAATTTCATTTAAATCCCTCTTTAAGAATGCCTTGCTTATCTAATTTAACGTTCGTACTTGTTTCTGTAACTGCTTTAACATTTACTCGTTCTGCCATGTTAATATAGAAGAAAAACGTTGTTGAATCGTGTTTAAATCTCTTTAATCTTTTAACGTTTCACGTATGGTTGGCCTTTAACTTCTTTTCACCCCCAACACAGTGTTCATTTATCCTTTGGCGTTCGTTCTTCTTAGGTTGTTACCAAAATTGTAGCCACATTTAGATTGTGTTGTGCCCTTTTTACCTTTTCATAGGTATTGTATAGACCGTTAACAGTTTCTTTCTATTTTCTTTTCAAACATATTCATGAAGGCAAAGAAACGCACACGAAAAATTTACCACCCATACAGGGTGTCCTAAGACCCGCTAAGCATGAAAAGTGAAAAAAAAAATGAAGAAGGAAAACAGGCCAACGAAACTTACAGGAAATTTAATTTCATTGGGATTACGTTAATGAGATCATAATAATGCAAGCATGTGTTGGTAAGTTTTATGGCAAAAAGTTAAACAGCACGCCCAGAGGTTCTTAAACTGTATGTAAGTGTACATTGTACCTTAATATGACTGGGGATAATGAGCTGCCTTGCAATTTACTTCCAAAATCGAACGTATGCTTTAGGAAACAAGTTTGAGAACCCCTGCTTGCCTGCTGTAAGTACTTAGCAAACCAGCGAACTGAGCCATAACAACCAGCGAACAAAAAGACACAAAAAAAAAAAAAAAAACTTACACCAGCTTACAGGGTTAGTTAGCAACGCAATAACTTTAGTAATGCGTGCTCGCAGTAAAATTGCTTGAGTAACGCACTTTGCACGACAATTTCCCGACAATTTTCCTTTGGCTTTGCCAAAGTATTATGCTCTACTGATTCCTATGCCTTTGCTACGCACCAAATTAGTTGAAATAAGACTGTTTGGCGCTGTTTGTAAATTATTGAGTAAAAATCCACAGAAAAAAAAAACAACAACAACAAAACAAAATTTGTTGGCTTGTTTTTTGGGCATTTTTTTTTTTTTTTTATTTTTTTTGCTTAAAACGTGACAGTTTTTTATACTTTAAGCGCCTGTTTTTTTTTTTTTTTGTTTTTGCTTTTGTGTAAGGCAACATAGGCATTGTCAAGGTAATTGAGTAAAAATTACTGACTCTTGGCAAGCATGTTGGCTTTTGGTTTAAGCAGAACTTTATGCCACGCAGCACACTTTAGTTTTACAAAACAAGCATGATTTAATGGCTGTTTAAGCTATACGATTTGGCTGGATTCTTGTTTACCTTCGAAAAGTGAACAAAAATGGTTTCAAATTGGCATTAAAAGATTTTATTATGACTACGTGGAAGTAAATTAAATTGATTTTCTTGTTTTAAAATTAATTTCTAATTAAGGAAAATTAATCTCTCCTGTATCAGTACGACTAATTTAGAAAAATGTTAGAAAGAATAAGTTCGCGTTTGGTATTGGTGAGGGAAATGTGTTTCGCAAAATTTATTGCAAAATAAGGATGAATCTATAAATATCTAGAGAAGGCTTTTAATTAATCACACACACACAGACGTTAAAATGACAACATAAGACTCATCTGGGTTGGTATAAAAAATTCATAAATTTTTTTAAAGAAACCACGAGGCAACATTTTAGATTTTTTGTATGTACAACCGGCCTTCAGGGGCTGGCTAATCGTACAACTTAATATTTTAAATTAGATTGTATGAGCATTGGAAGACATATGAGGAGAGGATAGGAGAGGAAGCAAGTGACAGCTTTCTGGATATCAAAACTGAATCACAGCTAAATATCAGTGGGCTAGTTGCGATACTTACCTGAAACGATGTCATTATGTTAACTACCAGTTTAGAAATTCCTTCAAGATTTCCTTAAAATATGGACGAAAACTAGAGTAAAAGCTTAAGACATCGAGTGATTTGATATCCACTAGGCTATGGTTAAAAGGAGTGTCAAATGAGAGAAGAATATTGGTACATGAAATGGGCTCTGCTTACTTTCTTTCCCTTCGAATGGTTTGAAATCTCTTTAAAACTTATTAGCAGCTAAGCGAAGTCTTCCGATGTCTACCTACTAAGTAATGGCGTATGAAAGTAAGCATAGTGACAGGTATATGCCCACAATACAGTTCTAGTTAACTTAACTGCTCCAAGTATTTGTAAACATTCTTGTTTGATAAAGAATTTTGACGAAGAACGAAATATTCTTCTTATCAAAAGGAAAATGATACTAGAAATGGTGTTGGTACTCGAACTTAATTTGACTGTGACCGAAACCCTCTCTTAAAAACAACTACAAGAGCAGAACTTGGCAATCATGGCAGTTCCTAAAGCAATTAAGAATTGAAAATTGTGACGAAGGGGAACTGGCTGGTGCTTGAACGTTAGAGAAAATAAGGACACTAGTAATGGTAGATTTCTCACTCAGGAGCGATTTCGAAGCTTAATAAATGAACGTTACTTCATTCACGTTGTATGCAAAAGGAAAAGTTATCTCTCGATTGATTGTTAAAAAATCCTCATCCTCTCAGCTGTGTACAGTTCTGCATAGACTTTGGATAAGACTAAGTTGAAGAACCCTTTATCTCTTATTTCGAATTCAAATGCGAGATACCTATCTGGACTGCCTTCAAATGAGATATATGCACTTAGATGTTGGTATATTGACCATATACCTGCCTCTTGTTCAAAAAATTAGTATTGAAGCCAGTTGTAGGTAAGTGAAGTGCAGTTTTCCAGGTGGCTTAGATGGCAAACATTTCATTTTTTATCATACCCATCATGTGCTGACCAGATTGAGACTTTCTAATAAAAACCTCGACATAAACGTGAACTTCTTAGAGCTTTGAGAACAGATTGATAGCCTAAGAGTAGCTCTATTCTTCTATTGACAACCTAATTTCCATCCTTGCCAGTATTGTGTAGAATTCCTTCCCCAAAAGATTGATGCTCTGCTTGCCCATTATATCTTTGCCATTCTATGCAGCAATTTGGATACATTCGTATATGAATTCTGTCAGTCATTGCGTATTTATTTATGGCTACTCTTTTCTACGACATATTGTTCTGGAAGTGTTTAGAACTGAAACAAAATTGTATGTGTGCAGCTCGTTCTCCTAAATTATTTGACGATAAGCCTTCGAGTTTCCTGCTTTAAGTCGTTTTATCCCCTCGTGAAGCATTGTTAGGATTCAAAGAAGATTTTTATTACCCCGCCTGTACTATTGGCCTGTGTAACCTTACTAACTTCCAGGATATTGCTACCAACAGGTTTCCTCCGAGGTCTAATACTAATTTTGGCGTAAATTTTTACTAAAAATTTAGGTCTTATGACAAGCGTAGTATGATAAACAGCTCTGACTCTCTTCATCTTGCTTTTCACCGACTACAATACCAATCTGGCAACATTAGCATCCAAGTAGCTATTATTCTTGCTTAAAATTTCTACCAAGTGATTACAAAGATTCAAAGTTTTATTAACGTTTGCTTAAAAAATTATTTTCAAAATTTAATTTCTTCATGAAATTGAAATTAAAAAAAAAAATTAAAATTTTCCTCAAAGCATTATAAAAACCAAAAACAAATACAAAAATATGCTAATAAAGCCACAGGCAAACTAATTTAAATAAAAATCCATTAAAAAAATGATAACAAATGCGTTGTAATAAGCGTTGGCGTTAGCAAGGCATGCAGAAAGAAGGGCTATTTTGTTGAAACAACCAAAAAAAAAAAGTCATGCTCGAAAAAAATATTATGTTTATATAGGCCTCCCTCTTCCCCTACAAAAAAAAAAAGAGAGAAAAACTCAAAGTAAACTTTAAATAACATCAAAACTCTTGTCATTGCCATCACGGTAGTCATCATTATAATCATTGTCATCGCCTTTAAACATCATCATTAATTTCAAGTCCATACAACATTTCATTCGCCATAAGCCCTTAAACGAAAACAAACAAAAAAGAAAACCAGAAAAAATCTTTATTTTTGACCATAAATGCCGTCAGCTGTCCAATAGCCTTACCTCACCCCAGCTTTGTATCTGTTTTTACAGTTTATACAAGAGCTAGAGAGAGAGAGAGAGAGAGAGAGAGAGAGAGGAGAGAGGGTTGTAGTGGTGGTGGTGATATTGTTAGTTGCTTTGCTGAAATATTTCCTGTAGCAGTCAATGTCAAAAAATATACACAAAAAAGAAAAACAAAAACAAAAACAAAAAACAAAAAGAACACATGACAGACAATAGCAACAAGAAAAACAACGTAGATCTTAACAATACCGTTACAAAATACCCTATACATTGCCAACAAAAACAACCTGGTAAACAAAAACAAGCAAGCAAAACAAAAACAAGCAAGCAAACTGTATTTTATATTTTGAGTTGAACGTTTCTCTTGTCCATCTTTTGTGTTTTCCTCTCCTGCCCCTCTTTGTTTAGATTTTTCGTTTACGAGGCAATAACGATTTTCACCTTTTTTGTTTTTGTTTTTTTTTTGTTCCTTCCTTATATGCCGTTTTTATACTTTGTTTTCTGTCACTTTTGTTTGTTCATAATTGTGGTTGCCTGTCGTATATTTTCCTTCTTTTTTTTTCTATTCTGGCCACTGTTGCACGCTACTTCTAAGGCATGTGATACGTATGACAGGCATATTATTGTTCTTAAAAAAGAAAATAACGGTTTCTAACTAATAAGGCATAAGGATTTTAACCATTTTATTGGGTGTAGGCATTAATTAATGTTTTTAAGGCAAGTTTTTCTTTGAAACTTATTTGCCCTTCATCCGTGTTTGGTAACGTAAACAAAACAAATTCTTTTAAACACCAATCCTATTTCTGATACTCAAACGACAGGAAGAGAGGATATCTTTGAAAGAAGTCTTGAAGCATCATCATCTGAACTCTATTTTGCACTGTAAACCCATCAAACTCAATGATTTTAGGAACGAGTTCCAAACGATACTGACTACATAGAGTGCATTTAGCAATTTGGAGGCTACATACTCTCCTAAGAATGCAACAATACTGTTGTATACGCATGAATGGAGAACAGTTAGTGCGACTGGAGCTTGTATGTGGTTGGCTAGCGAATAGCGTGGCATCATTTTCAAAAGCCAGCTAAATCAACTAATCCGGGAATATGGTTTCAACCTCTGCTTCATCTTAACATTTAAAAAATTCAAGGCAATTTACATGCAGAGGTATGAACCTAGAAAAAGGGCCCGTCCTGCCTATAATAAGGCCAGAAATGTTTTTGTGAATTGTAAAAATTATCTCGAATCACATACGCGCAAGAGCGTTGATAGAGACAGACGGATACTCTTTTCAAATCGATATTTTCAAGACAATCTAAACCTAAATTAGTTCGTTCGGACAATGTAGTCTAGAAAGAACCCTTGTTTCTAACAG